>JAGDQP010035925.1:0-19321 GCA_022664845.1 Lepisma saccharinum | reverse complement strand
CTGAAAATTTGCTAGGAGAATCTACGTCCTATAGAGAGGTAATATACAAAAAATAGCTGCCCATATTAAGTGCAAGGCACCGAAATAGGGTCTGGAATATTGGTATAAGTGTACAAAAAGTATATGTTTCACGGTTCACTGAACATAAGTCACTTCTGCTTCACTTTTGTTCTGTAATGAAACACCGTGAAGTTGTAGCGTCACGTACCACAACGCAGAACCCCTCACCAGGAACGTATTTACGTGGGTCTGTTATTTAATGCAGTTAATTAATGCCTCTGCCCTACTTGCGCAATTCCTGACGATATGATAGGGCCACTGTGGCCCTGTGTTGAACTTACATGAAACCGAACAGGCAAGTTTGCACCTACCCAACCATAACACAAATCCTGTGTTCCGTTTAAAAATAAGTAAATCAAAATAAGCCGATAATTGGTGAACTGTATACTGAAATAAGGTGTATGATTGTCACGTCATGCCAACGATTATGTCATAGGTCCAAAGCAAGCCAGCTCCAGTGAATCTGTTCGATCTATAAATGAGTTCAGTGAACTATTTAAATCCAAGAAAAAACAGAAAAAAATGATGTAATTCAGCCAATTTATTGTCGAGATATTTGGGTCGGTGCGAATGAAATATCTACCCAGGTACGTTATGTTCAAAAGTCAAGAGAATGGAAACTACATTATAAGATTAATCAAAGTAATCGTCGTCCGCAGTCACACACACTGTTGTCATCGCTCAGCGAACGATTGGATTCCATGACAAATAAGTATGAATTAGCGATGCAAAAATATCCTGAAGTGCTTGTTGCACCGCCCTATCACCATGGAAGATATTTCCTGCCAAGGAAGTTATCGAGATGAGGATGAGGTGGTTTGGCAATGGGAATACGTCGGGTGAAGTTTTCATACGGTAACTCATGAAGAGCCTTCACCTTTCTTTGAGCGATATCTAGGCTAGCATTGTCACGCAACATGAAGTCACCTTGTCTGCTGGTCGTTGCTAGATGTTTTCAGACAAGTTTGCAGTGCATTTCATGGAGTTCAGCACTGTAACGATCTGCGAAGGTTTCACCTCGCCTGAGAAAAACGTGATGGATCATTTCCACCACAGATCATCATACTAGCAACAACACATTCCGTGGTTTAGGACACAGTCCGGGACGTTTATCACGATACAACCATTATACTGACCGTTTACAATTGTCATAGCAGATCCACTTTTCATCTGAAGTGAAAATACGATACAGGAAACTTTCCCTCATTCCTTTTACTCAGAGAACTGCACACTTCTAGACGGCGATTATTGTTGGTCGATGTCAACTCATATGGCACGCATAATTCCAACTTTTTCACCTTACCGAGACGCCGACTGATAATGTTATGGTGTCGTCTTCAGTGGCACGAACAGTTTTCTTGGGTCCGCTTCACGGTGTTCCTGAACAGCTCATCCGAACATGATGTTGTTCGCTGCCCACGGGAATCATTTCGTAATGTTGTGTCACCGGAACGATATTTGATAAACCAACAGCGAATTGTGCGTTTGTTCGCCATTCCCAAATGCACTGTAGTGTTTTTCACGACTTGCTGTCCAGAATGCCCCAATTTGAATTCACAAAGAAATATCACTCATGATTGAGTGTTTTCCATGCTGCGCTTTGATACGATTCTGTTAACAATACACTGCTGCCTGACTGTAGGGGTACCCCAGCTTGTTTGCTTGATGTATACGGAGTTTGTGACGTTAGACGAGTGACCTTAGTTGATTCATGTGTTGAGTTACTGTGTTTACAACCAGGCGTCAAAGCGGTCTTTCATTCGCACCAACCCAATAGTTTCTTCGTGGCGCGTGATAAAACAAATCCCACTCTATTTAAACTTATAGGAACAATACTAGAACTTTTAAAAGACGCACGCAAACAATAATTGAACACTTAATGTTTTCCGATGTTAAAAGTATAAAGAAAGCCGACAGTGTAATGTTGAACAGAGGAAAGTAATATTTTTACAGTATATATTTCGGTTTTCAAAACAAAATATAAAAGGTTTGCAGTGAATTCCATATTACCAAATGTGTTTCATATTTCTGCACGTTCCTATGAGTTTCTTAACTCTTATTCGAAAAAAAAATGTTTCATAGCCGACTTCTTTCACAAAGGCTGAAAAGTAGTAACCTAACATTGATTTCTAATTATCGCTACGAATGACATATCGAATTTTGCAATGTTGAGTATTTTGTATCACATGGTTTTCAAACTCTATTATGTCATACATATCATATTTTGCCACGTCAAATTACATACAAATTGTGGCAGATCATAAAATGACTTCACGCGGTAGTTTAAAAACTATTTATATTTGACTTTGCCACAAGGTAGAAAACCCTTCAAAACATATGTCAGAATGTCTCATTTTCGGCAAAAAAAATGCCATATCTGCTTATGCTTTTGGGGCCATAGATTTCTAACCAATTCAATCACTGCTTTTCTACTCAAACCTCTTTTGTTCCTAAGGAAATTATAAGAATTTTGTTCTAATTACCAATTTTTGATACAATTTTGAAAGAGGACTAATGAGTTCGAAATTGTCTACACATCTGATTTGTATGTACAAAATACGAGAATAAATCATTCCTATGTGACGGCTTGATTTGCGGGAAAACGTAAAGTCTGATTTTAGTCCACTCATATAATTTGCTATGTTTATTTGTTTTTTCTCATACCTTCCCTTGTTTTCCCTCTTTCCTTTTCCTATATATAATCTTGTTTCATCCCAAACAGAATCATCCTTTACTTTAAATTCCATATTTGTAAATTTATGCTTATCTGTATTATTCTATGCGATCATTATTTGCTGATTTTTGCTTCATGGAATGAAAGGAGAATCACATCGAACTCCTTACTTGGAAAGAATTACACGGTATGTACAAGTAAATTGAATTGCCCAAATACTGGACGTTGCGATTTGCACTTTTTCAATGCGGTGCATACCAATAGATCTTGAAAACTATCTTTGGAAAAAAAAAGAATTAACACTTTTAAAGAATTATTCACTATATGTACAACACCAGGGCGTTGTTCGGGAAGACGAGGGCCATTTTTAGCTGGCCGGATGGCCTAGCGGTCTGTGGCGGTAGGCCATCGGCTCGAAGGTCCCGGGTTCGAGTCCCGGTAGGGGCATGCGTGTGGATTTTAACACTTAACAGCTAAAGGCGAATTGTGACGGGTCGAAGTCCACAGTTACTAGACTGACCCCCCTCCCAAAAAAAGGCCATTAACAGTTGTTTTGGGACAAGCCTTGTAGTGTTCTGAACTTCTTATGACCTTAACGTTTTGATTGTGAGAATCTTATAAAGGCAAAAGGATTAATTTTCATAAAGAAATATTTAAATAATAATAATAAAGAAAAAGAAATGACGTTTCATAACGATACCCGTTCAGACTACCATCATCATTGATTTGGTAATGGAAATCTTTCTCATTTTACTGTAGAATCAAACTAACTGTCTTCGAAAGCCCTACACAGGAAACTTCAGGAAAATTTAACTCATATTAAGGTTGCGGTGTGTGTTTGTCTTCAGCATACTCGTGTTCTCTACCAATAATATATATATAATTATCCCGCAGTGAAACATATTAAAACAAATGTAATAACAGTAATTAGTGCTATCTATTTTTCGATAATTTCACTTAATGTTCATAGGATTACTATTGACTTAATTTTGGATAGTACAACGCCTATTGTCAACAGTTTTCGTCTGACATAAAAGGAGTTGAACCACAGTTTTTGTTTGTTAGTATATTGTTATTCAAGGTTTAAGTAGCAAGTGCTAAAAATTTCAGACTGTCACTTTTAAAAATATTATTATTTACGTTTCTCAGGAAGCGAGTGACTCCAAAATTGTTAACTATTGATCGAAATCGAGAATGAGTTCGTGCATCAGAGACTAAATTACCCCTTTTTAAGCGAAATAATCAGCGGTTTCCTACCTTGTTTGAAACCTGAATACATCATTACGATCCGAAATAAAATGAGCAGAAAATACAGTGGCAGCATCAGCGTTCCTCTTCTCCATAAATTCAAAGTTCAAGCTTCCGTTGGTAAACCTATGAACACATTTGTTTGGGACACGAAGGTAGTTTTCCTATTTGATTATATCCAACAAAGACACACAATCACTGGGCATTATTTCGCACAGCTAATTTCAAAATTAAGGGATGAAAAACATAAATAACTTGATCACTGTCAGTGATACAATTGAGAAATTGTCACTTACTAGTAAAGCCTTGATTAACAATATATGATACTAACATACAAAAATCGTAGTTCAACTTCTTCTAGATCAGGAGCATGAATTTCTGAACACCCTTCGTATAGCCAGTTGTTCTTACAGAAACAATGCGTATTAACGAAATTGACGGTATATACGCACAAATTGGTTTAGACGAAAAGTCGAATGAGAATCCCTTGATTGAGTACCTACTGTATACATGTTTTAAATTAACATTATTGACATATTGCATCAATGTATCGGTGTTTAATAGACAAATAACTTTACCGAACAAATAATGAAGAAAGAAATATGCTGGCAAACGACTATACTTTCTAATCATAAACAATTGTTTTAGAAAGCTTTCAGACATCTTTCCATTCACATGTTAAGCAAAATGCATGTTTGATCTGTAAGATAGATTTATTGAATTGCTATTTACATCCTAAACAAGCTGGTGAAAGTTTATAAGGACGGGATCTACATTTTTTTAAGAACGTGTGCTCCGAACCACTTCCTTCAATGGACTCATCTACAAGAGAATCTCTGATCAAGCTCTGTTATCTTTACATTTATATGAATAGCTTATAGTGAGATACGTGTGTTTACGTGTCTATTAGATATCATTTGTTTAGTTGAGAATACATGATAGTTGTTTATCTCATAAATCAATAATATATTTGTATAATAAGTTATAACAATTTTCTAATGAATAAATCATTACCAGAATTCCATTATATATATATTGCATTACTTTTGAAGCATTAATCGTCTTGAAGTCCGTAAGTAAGCACATGCAAACACCGCGCTATGTTCTTTACGATTCACGGATAAAATCAATATAGCAAGCTTTCAGGAATACGTATATATGAATTTCTTAGTTCCAAACTCAGCTATTTGAAAGAACTAGTGATTGAGCGGAGATAGTTCAGTTGGCTACACATACGACAGATAGGGGACTCGCACCCAGCGGCAGGTCATTGTGACTGAGGATTTTTTTCAAACTCTTCCAA
The DNA here is from genome assembly GCA_022664845.1 of Lepisma saccharinum. Classification (NCBI taxonomy): domain Eukaryota; kingdom Metazoa; phylum Arthropoda; class Insecta; order Zygentoma; family Lepismatidae; genus Lepisma; species Lepisma saccharinum. The sequence goes on along the minus strand of JAGDQP010035925.1, from coordinate 14,036 downwards.
TACAAGGATTTTACCTTCAAAACTGGGCTCTTACAGAATTTCTTCACATATTCTCTCTGTCACTTGATCCACCCTGAGCAAGTGATACCTAAAGACAATTAATTGGAAGAAATTTGTAAAGACGTGTCCTGCGGGATTATTTACGTTCTATCGTTCTTCCCTGTTGGGCATCATGTAGGAAAATGACATAATCTTCCACACCTTAGGTCCAAACTGCACCAAGCTTTCATGGAGCCTCCATTTGACTAGAGAAAATCATATGCTATTATTGTTCAAATTACATAAGATAACTATCAACTGCATTTTGGCTCCTCAAATCCTTAATGCTGCACCAATATACACCTAATTATGAAGAAACCGTAGACTCTGTTTGATTCCAACATAAACACAACACTCAACATGTTTCGAAAGGACCAATCTTCACCACACTTTGCTTACTGCAACAATTGACCTATCGAATATATTTCGTAGTACTTGCTGCGACCATATTTAATTACGTGCTTTTTGAGTTTTCAACACTTTAGGACTAATAAGAGCCTATTTAAGCTTTAATTCTATTTCCATGTAATTGACAACAATGCGGATTACTTATAAAACGTTAATTAATTATTTTGTGTGTTTTACTTTTTTCACAGCTGGAACCATTCTTGTAGTGATAGAGGTCCTAGTGAATTCTGTATACTACGAGAAAAGGAATCTTCCATTTACTCATCCAAAAGGCGCCGTGTTTGACTACGGGTATTCTTACATGATTGCTTGGCTTGTTTTTATCGTCTACCTCTTTTCCGGGATCTTCTTCATGTACTATTCAAGGAAAAGAAAAGGTAACAAAGCACCAACCGAAGAGATTGCAATGGCTGATGAACCAACAATAATCGGCCGATAGAACAATTCAGATAAATATACAGAAGAAAATATTTTTTAAAGCAAAAAAGATATTAATTCTTTTTGCATCTAAAAAAACAACAACAACAAATAAAACAAACGTGCTTTAAAAGACGACTTACTTTATAGTCTCTATCAAAACTCGTTGTTCTTTCGGAGTGGGATGTACTAACTAGCTTCAAGAAAATAAATAATATGCTGCATAGAGAATGATTTAAAATCCTGGTGTACATTTCATTTTTTATTGTGTATGCTAACAACATAACTTATATTAAAACAACCTTTGAATCAGCAACAACTAAATAAAAGGAACACTACTTTCAATAGCAGTCTTAGTTGTAAAATATAATATAAAATTTTAAATAATCTTTTCAATATTTGAAGTGTTTATAATAGCATGCCAGTGGTTTTACCTCTTATAGTTACATATTTTTCGTGCCTTAAAGAAAGAAATCAGAGGAGAACATTTGTGTAAAATAATACGCTAGGTATTTGGAAGAGTAAAGAAGATTTCGTTCGTAGATTTTAAAAAGCAACATCAAAACATTAAGCATGTTATAAACACTACGCGTGGTGTACAGAGTATAATGGAAATCAAGCTGATTTATTTGAAACGCAATTTCACAAAGGTTAACATCTTGGACATCAGTCGAAAATTTATTAGCAAGTCGTGACTAGCTTGTTTAGTAAAATAATCTTATCCTCATAAACTCAATAAAAAACTTTGAGCATACACTAAAATCAATATATGCTATCTATACAAAAGCGTAAATATGTACACACAAAAAACGTTACTACTTTTTAGATGTTTCTTGAATTGTTTATAATGTAAACGTAAACAAATTATGAGAAAAGAAACAGGAATATCATTTTGAAATGTGTCTGCTTCAACAAAAGTATTGAAAATATTAAAATATTGTTGAATTATTGAGGTACGTCATTATAAAGCAGAAAATTTATGTATCGCCTAAACAACTGTTGCCTTTCATTTTACAGATTGTGTTTGTTATCTGGATATTCTACATATCACAATGCATATGCTGTTAATTAATAACTCATTAAAGTTGTTTAGTGTGAATGCAACATTTTGTGTTCTTCCAACTATTATATATATATAATTAATGAAACCTGTTCTGCAAATGAACTTGAAGGTAAAACAGGTTTCATGAACATTGTGTCAAATGAATACTGTTTCTTATTTGCCTTCAAATTCTTGCTTGGATTGTTGGTATTCGCCTTCTTACTGAAAACTACATACAGAGGGAGATATAAAAATTGGTTGATGTTGTGTGACTGGAATGTGAATTTGAAGTTGTGGATTGTAATTTAAATTATTTTTCGTATGTTTAAACCACTTTCTGGACCATCTCCGGGCCCGAAGTAAAGCAAGAATACATTTCCATTTTATAATTAACACAATATTTTTTTTTTCTGTTTTGTGTCATTATCAAAGATCTTGTGTTTTTCCTATATCGCAGTTATTCGAAACCTTTCTTGAACGCTAATATTATCTATAAATTCTAATAAGCGTGAGGTGTTATATACCTTTTGTTACCATTTCGCTTAAAATGTATAAATATTCTGTTCTTAAGAAATTTTGTTGAAATAAAATTCGCAGTACATAAACTGAATGGTTATACAATTTATAACATTTGCTTATGAAATATTACGTTCATAAATTAAAAGAAACTGAAGTATACACACAACATTTAAATTATAAATATGATAAGTAACTAAAACTAATTCATTTGGACAAGAAAAAATAAAAATAAAATTTGAATATAGACTCCAAAAACGTTATTGACACAAACAGAATATGTACCAGATTGAATTCCATTCCTTGCGGAGGAAATGCGGCTTTAAAAGAAACCTTTACCAACATAGTAAAGTCATGAGATAGAAGGATGTATTTTATTCACCTTTCCTTTTCCAATTGTATATCAAAAGAGAACATTATATAATGGTTTTCTAAACTCCTCTCACTGTATTGAACATCATGTAAGTCTTAATTCTAAAGAAATTCTAAATCTTTTCTGAATCTTCCTTTCATGTATTCTATGGTATAGAGCTATACTCTCTCCTTTTATCGATATTTAAACGAATATTAAAACAATGCAATGGTATATTGTACGACAAAGCGCATGTGTTCAATTCAATATGGATGTTGTGACTTACTTCTAAAGTATCTGTGATGTTTCTGTTGAGAATATCCATTATCTTGTTGATTTGTATAAACAGAACTTGATATTTATCTATAAGAATCTCTGAAAAAAACTAAAAAAAATGTATTGTATAGTAGTTATTTCCAACATTCATAATATTGTACTCACTATGAGGTCTGTTAACTATTCTGAAGTATTATATTTATGTAATTGTGTCGTAACTCTTAGCTATTAGAGTAATAAATCACTCTTACAATATTTTTGTGATCTAACGTTTCTACGATACCTTGGAGAAACATTTGAAGATCATTGTTCCAACTTTCAATCATTTTTGTGATATCTATTGTACACGTAGTGTGAGTTCTAGTGAACTTAGTTAAGACTCTATGTATTTCGAATCAGCTGTTGAAAATTGTTGAGTACATAGGATCTTGTAGTTTATACAATGGAGAGTTTATGATATTCTACAATATATGGTTTAATACTCGTGTCCTAAAAAGCTTAAAAACAAACAGAATAAGTGTTGGCTAAGGTCTTAAGAGTAGAAAATTTTCGTGTATTTCATTACAAAATATCTACCGCATAAAATCATCATTCTCTTCAACATTTGTAAATTATCTGTAATTCAACGTCCGTCAAAGTTAAGAACATAAATTATTAAGAATAAAGCAAAGTTTAGGGATATGATTTCATATATATTATTACTAAAATCTTAAAAGTTAATTATTCTTGGAAATTATATTCAACTACAAATTACCGACTTCCAAAAATATTATAAGTACCATGTATCCAATTGTATATATTATCATTCCAAATTTTCATTTGTCTCATACCTATTTGTTTCAAAACATTCACAAAACACTGCAAGGAATTTATTGGTATTATTTGTGTAATCATAGTATAATCAAACATTTTTTTAAAAAACATTACATTTCTTCTTTTTTATTTTCATGTTTATCATCAAAATGTATCAAAACAATCCGTAAGACTCATTTATTATACTATATTTATTGGATGGAACAATGGATATGTACTTCTTGTCAATTAATTGTATATAATTCCTTACAATTATTTCCTGTGATTGTAATTATTATTTTGTCTGTGTCAATGGTACTTATGCCTTTATGTTTTCAGTATGGAAAAATAGTTTGAATAAGTATTTTTCAGTTTTCATTATTTTTTATCAACACGATTATATACCAATTTCCGATAATTATACTCTAGACTTTATGCACCTTTACATTGTCAACAAAAGAACTACTTAATTATTTGTCTTCTCTCTTGCCTATAGTATATATATTTGTATAATATTTGTTTAACTGTTTTCTATTTGCCATGTAGGAAATTTTCCTCTTCTAGCTACAGATTTTGTTACCCTTTTTGTCCTTCTGCCAGTCTAGTTTTTCCCTTTTCGCTTTACTTGAATATTATCATGTTCTACGTGTACTACATTGTATTTACTATGTGAATTTCAATATGTACTTGAACACTATTGGATCTTGTTATCATAAAAAAGAAAGAGTTTTAAAATGTCATGCTTGCCTTTTTATTTAAGAGTTATAAATACTAATTGGAGCAGGTCCGTAGCCAGACTTGAAGTTTTAGTCGGGCAGGCACCATTCTGGGATGGACTCTAAATATTTTTAACAAGTAAGATTGAAAAATACATATCGGTGTTTTAGCAGCTTAGAAAACATTTACAAATTATGTTCAAACATAATTATCATCAGATTTACTAATGTGACTATAAATTCTGTACATTACAATTTTAAACTAAAGAGAACGATGGAACAGAATACTTTAAATTTACGGTTCCTTTCATAACCAAATCGATGAGACTTATATAATACTTATTTTCAAATAATGGTTTATTTCTCTCAATGCAATCATGGAAACAGAAAACATGAAACAGCTACAATTCATGTATTTACGTGCTTGGCCTAAAATCTAGGAAGACTATACAGCCTTGGCCTCTCGAAAAAATACAGTTTATCAACAATTATCAGTACAATTGAAACTTTCCATTCTTCCTATCATTGAGTTTAAAAAGGAAATAATCCAAATCGATATTTTGGGTACGATTTGTTTCAAATGCTAAGAAGACTAAATTAGCTAGGCGTCTGTGTGTAATTGATTACCTCTGTGGTCTGTTCAAGTTGGTAAGAACAGAGAACGTTGATTCACACATTGCTGTGCTGCATTCAAATGTGTTGACAAATGCAAGCAATTCGTATGCTTTTTGAAAGCAGCACGTTGTTTGAAAATTTACCGAAAGATGTGGTCATTGCCTACAATGTTCTGCCTCAGTAGGTATTCCTTTACTGCTAGAAGTTCTTCTTTGGACGGAAGGAGGATTCCTAGTGGTGACAAGTACTTCACGTTTTCAAGATCAAAGTCATAAACATTTCCAACTACTTCTATCAGTTCACTGATGATAACGTCTATGACTTCATAAAACATCCCTTTTAGAAACTTTTGTGGGGCCTTGAATAGTGTCAGTTATAACGAAATCATCCATTTTCACATTTCTTCTCCGTCGCTTCATTACAGATTCAGTTTCTGAACCCCTTTTCACGTCCAATTAAACATCCACTTCTTTCACCAAAGATTCAAACTACTCTGGACAACGTAGGTGACAAATCTACTTTTTGACATACTAAATGATGATTATTGCATCTGTCAAACCAGTGTTACAACTCTGTAGAACTTTATGTGCAGGATCCATTACGCTAAATAATGTTTTCATGAGTACTGCACATAAACAAAAATTCCCAAGCTGTCAACACTGAGACCAAACCAATGTTTGTTGCAATGTCACTTTCATTTAAGTGTGTGTTTCTGACACTTTGTAATGCTTTTACTATTTCACTGATTTTTTATTATTGTCTTGGTAACTATAAAGTACCCTGCCATCTGTGCTCCAAGCGTCTGACTACTTTCTGGTCTTCATATAGTTTAGCTACTTTCGGACGCTGTAGAAACTCATAAAGCATTGAGCATTGATCAAAAAAGTTACGTATTTCACGCATTTCTGAAACTACCTTCACTATCACTACTTGCAACCTATGATTAAAACAGTGAACATTTTTTTCTTTTTGCCAACAATGTTTTGAAATAAAGCTTGAACACCTCCTATCTTGCCACTCATAACACTTTCTCCATCATAACATTGACTAAGCAAGTTTTCTGAGTCCATAACATTGTCTTCAGATTAAAGAAAGAAACAGCGTCAAGTTTTGTACTTGTCTGTACATCAAGCAGAGATTCCAGTATTCTCCCATGCTTTACAATACCTAAGGCAATATTTTCCTGCTTTTTTGTCTCTAGTTCCATCTTCAAGTAAAGTAAATGCTGGCACATCGACTGTTTTTATTTCTTTCACTACCTCCTCTCGAACAATTTCACTCATAATTTCTAACATTTCATTTGAATTTCCGGAGGATAAGAGTAGCTTGCGTTTTTTTGGAACAATTTATAACAATTAGCTAACTTTGAATCATTTCTTAGTGCATACTTAAAAATATTTCTAAACGAACCGTCTTCAATTTCTTCGTGAATTGAATAGCTTTCACGCAAAGCGAGTTCATAAACTAACAGAAACTGCACAACTTCTGCAATTGATCTAACATAATATCTGTTCTTTTCTAAAGCACTTTCATTTAAAAGAGTTGAAAGAAAAACACTTCCAGAAACACGCTTCTTCTTTTCTTCCCACATGGACATAGCACTAATATGCACAACACCTGACTCATGTTTCCGAAACCCATTCTTAACCATAATATATTTCCAATTTCTGAACCCCATTTCCGGTCTTTCGACCCAATGGACAAAATAGACGACATGGGTAACAGAATACTGAATGCCTCTCTGCTGAATACTCCAGCCATGGAAAACGATTGTACCTTCCAATTTGGAATAATCTGTTGTGTGTGTCCTTTGGATAATTCTTCAATTTGATTTGCTGCATAGGTTCTCCAGTTTTCACCAAATCTGTCGGTGTCGGATATGAAGATGTCGAAGATTGAACAGAGAATGATTGAGCTGCTTGTTCTTCAGCAGTCGTTGTTGCTAAGTTGATAGCAATGTTTGAAGAAGCAAGAAGCGAACGTCGAGTAACAAATTTGTCCAACGTATCTGAAAGAAATAAGAGAAGGGCTAAAGGACATTGTTATATTTGTTTTGGGATTTAATGTATAGTTTTAAAGAAAATATAAAATGCCATCACAAAAATGTTGATTTTTATATTATGGTTAGGGAAAGAATGTTTAGAGGATTTTTGGACAAAAATGTGCTTTCCCCCTCAACTGTTTTGACAACTGCACTTTTATCTAATTGAAAAGAACAATATAAGCTGTGTACACAATGTTTGAAGACCCATAATATAAAAGCTAGTAAAGTACCAGTGATCACATTTTAACGATTTGTTACAACGCAAACATCGACCCTGGGAAAACTTGAGATTTTTCAAGTATACCCAGGTTGAAATTTCTTGCTGGAAATAATTGCTGGACCAGCAAAAACTGTAGTTTTTCCATCAACCAATTCCAGCGAATCCAGCAAAGAATCTTTGCTGGACCAGCAAAAAATTCCAGCAATTTTCCTGGTAATTGGAACAACTTCCACCATGTGTTGCTGGATAATCCAGCATCATTTGATGGAGTTATATGCTGGTTCCAGCAAGGAATTCCAGCAATATTTGATGGACTTCTATGCTGGTTCCAGCAAGGAATTCCAGCTATATTTGATGGACTTCGATGCTGGTTCCAGCATGGAATTCCAGTATCATTCGATTGACTACCATGCTGTTTACAGTATGTTTTGGTGGATTTATGTACTGTTCCAGCAAAGAAAATCCAGCTGATTTGGTGGATTTCTATGCTGTTTCAAGCATGTTTGGCTGGAGTTATTTGCTAGTTCCACGTAAAATATCCAGAATTTAGGTTTGCTGGAACTATAATGGAAAACCAGAATTGTATGCACATACAAGAAGGAACAAGAAATGATATGTACTTTTGTTCTTTCATTTTCTGGATGTGGCAGTGGTATATTCGTGGATAATTAGTAGGATGTTGGGAAACACTAATAAAGATTTGTTAGAGTTCAAAGCAAGCATTGCAAATTCTTAACAAGATCTATAAAATCCACGAGATCTGACTTGAAAACCACGTCTCTAAACTACAACCCGTGGAAATTGGCAGGAAATATGAAAATATTTTAATTACGATATAAGTTTGGACTTATATTTACGATATATAGTTTGCAGTAAGTTTAGACATATTTTACAATACAGACTGGACAACAATGATCATAAAACCTAAATATATTCCAATATCTGTAATACCCTTAAGAAATAACACTGAAATGAGTTTAATATCACACTTACTAGTTGTAACACCACCAGCACATTCTTTTCCTCTTCACTGTAAATGTTCGAAGAGAAGTAGACCGACACAAGAAAGTCACTTAAGCCACCTACTTTAACATAAAGGAAGGCTACAGTGAATTCCAAGTATAGTCCACTTTTCCGTTGTCTTTAGGCATCGCCGTCTCCTTTGGTTCATCAATTTCCTTACATACAGGTCATTCCGTCTTCTTCTGGATTAACCATACATAATATGTATTTATTTTTAAAAAGTAATATCCTAAATGCAAAACGCTAAAAATCAGATTTCTGAATTCATACACATTAATGCAAGATGTCAGTTGCATTCCTTCGGAAGCTGCTCCATTGTAATACTTAGCCTAAGCTAGCGTAATTTACCAACAATTGGTAGATCGTTGGATTACCAATCGAAAGGTCCTGGGAACGATCCTAGCGTTCATCTGACTGAGTGTTCTCATTTACACCAGGCAAAAGCTGGAATGGTACAGCTATGGACAAAAGTTGTAACATTGTGTCTACTAATTTTGTGACTTGAAATTCCCTGTGTTTTTAAGGTTTTCCATCATATTTTTTTTAATTCCCTGAGTTTTTAGTATAGCCAAACATGTCAATAATACGCAGTGATATATTCTTAATCCTACCGCCACCCAGTCCAAGAATCATCTACATTATTCATATTTCACAAAAAAGATATCTAAAACAGAGGATTTTTAACATATTAAAATAATCCGATCAGCAGTCGGAATCGAACTCACGACCTCCACCTTGCCGGGATGTGCTCTTCCAGATTTATAAAATTTACTGAGTATTCCATGTTTTCCAGAGTGGTAAAAACCTTGAGTGATGCATGTCAATAGCTGACTTTTCTTCTTTCAGAAATAAATATATTATCTTATATGTTCGGTGTCTGAAACAGATAAGCACAATTGCATGACACAGTTCTGTGGAAAATATTGAACTGACAAGTAGTCAAACGAGGTTGATATATAAAAAAATGTTTTCCGGCTGCAAAAATAATAAGTCCAAAAAGCGAATATATGATCCTCATTTTTTCCTCAGTCCAGGACTTTTCGTCAATCATAGCAGCCAAATGCCGGCATGGCACCTTTAACTTAGGCCCTGACCTACACTTCCCCATACCTAGCTATTTCGGATTGAGCCTTAGATGCCTAAATGCCAAAAATAAGTCAAATTCATGAACATTAATTAGTCCCATGATTCTGAATTAGATTCGGCATTGAACTCACCCGAAATAAGAAGAAATACATTTAACGTTAAAAATTAAGTTTAGCTGAGGTCAACCGAAAAAATCTAAAAAATACAGGAAATATGGAACGTTTGCAGTTGTTTGAAACGCAAATTAAAAAAAAAATCAGGCATTGAGGTGTGATATGAGACTGAAAAGAATGAAAAGTAGTGCATACGCGGGACTGTTTATCTGCTTGCGCATGGAGACTGAGAAAAAGAAAAGTGATCGAAACTATTTCGCTGGTTCAGCGTTCGGGTCAGGCATATGAAGTCGGTGTTAAGCGTGATCTTCATCGCTTATAATGCAAAAAACATAAGCTGACTTGTCAGTGAATTGTGTAGGAACATACATGGCATCTATAACCCGAAGCGGTGCCATTAGTATTCCTTCGCATGGCACTAGATTCGTATGTGTTGATCAAATCGCGCATAGATTTATGTAAATACTTATGAAAAATGGCTTCTCCCAACACATTTTGAGTTGCTGGAGACCATAGAAGTGTTAATTACTTGCGGATGAATGAGTGGTCTATACCGTACATATTTCGATCTTTATCCATTTGCCTATTGTGACTGAAGAATACACTGTCAGGATGAAGGCCGCTCGTTTTGTTTCTAAGACCTTCCGCTTGCTAAGCCAAACAAGCTACGGCCTCTCGGTACGTGTACCCCTGTGCATTAGGACCTGTGTTTAGAGTTTTGCGCACATTTAAGTATGTTACATGGCTAACTGAGATGCAAAACGTGACATTTGTAGGCGTTTGGCAGAAGTAGCTAAACTTCAATACAACAACATGGCGTGTCTAGTGATTGGCGGCAGAAGTAACTTAACTGTAGTATTACTACCAAATCGTGATCACTATGTACGTGAACTCGTATGAATCATTCCTCCATGAACTTCGTTGTACAGTTTATCGAGCACTTTAAGGTACAGAGCTATTGAACAATATTTTGCATATGTGTGCTTTATAACTAAATTCCTTGCAAATAAATCAGACAAGCACTTCTATAAACATTTTGCGATGTCTAGCAACCCGAAGTGAGTTATTGTAATGTAAAAAGCAGACAAAACACAATACGTGTACAATTAAAATCATATTTCTATCAATGTAGACCCGATCAAAGCTTAGACACCAATGTCACTGTAGAGAAACGCCTCTCTGCTAAGAGTGTTTTAGTGACCGTCAATATTGGGATAACTTTGAGTAAAATACAGACAGACAGCAATGTTTCAAACTTCAAATTTTATGTTATTTAAAATTGAACCATCACCTCCATAGTCAAATCATTAAACCAATATTGGACTTTGCTTCTAAGCTAGGATCTATACTTCTGCGCAACGAAAAACAAAAGACAATAATCAACTTCAAAATACAATTCAAAATATGTCCTCCTTCACCTATTCAAGCCTTTAGCTCTTGACTCTGTCAAAGGCACGTTGAGATTCACTTCTAAGTTCTAGACATAACCAAAAATAATCAAACCAAACGTAATGCGTCTTCTCAAGAAATCTCATATTAGTTCAAAAGCAAAAGTAACATCAATATTCATCAGTTAGAACTACACTGAAGTATTAATATGGTTAGAAGTTCATTGAATCATTTGGCACATACAGGCGATATTTCCGCTCTCAGAAATTATATTCTAAATCTCATCTGATAATCAATAACCAATAATCGAAGTATTATTCAGCACAGTCCAGCTAACTTATTAAAACAACACAATGGTATATCACACTGGATGTAAATTGCTTTATTCAAGATAAATACTTTGGTTTAAGAGTTAGGTTAGTTTATATTTAATTAGGTTAGTTCATAATTTTTGTTTTGTTATACGCACAGGTAAAGGAAACTGAAAAAAAAAAGAAAATCCATCTGACGTACAAAATCACCGAGTACCCATCTGACGTACAAAATCACCCAGAACCATGCTACCTCTACAATCAACTGAATAGACTAATTATAAACGAAATCCCTCTGAGAAATTATAACATTACGCGGTAACATATTATATTCGAAAGTTTATCAAGGTCAAAGTTATTTTAGAGTTTGGAAACTATTGGCTAATTATAATAATCACGTAAGTGTTTAAGTAAATTTACAGTATCCAACTGTTTATATAATAAGTTTATTATGGAACATAATTCCCCAAGAAAAGTTTACAATAGCAATAATTTAGCTCCTTACAAATTTTAGAAAAACATTCCCCAACTTGTGGGTAGAACTTCATTAAAATATCTTATCTGGGACATAAATCATAGTAATCGAACTTAACCGACTTCAATGAAACTAATTTAACCATTATAAATTTAGATTATTAAACATGCAAATTAGGTTTACTTGTTTACTTAAGAACATTTTAGGTGAAATAATCATATTTTCTGCAGTCAACCTTAATTAAAATGTAAACGGTGATGAGAAAGTTGATGCAAACCTTACACTGGGGTTCAGGCATGGTAACCTAATAAATTGTCTTAGAGTAGATTTTACAAATCTATAGAAGAATATGAGCCAAACATTCTAAACTAAAGCAGTGAAGGAAGAAGGCTTTGTCATTTAGCAATTCATTTTTAAATTATAATTGAAGCACACTGAAAACATCATCTTCAATCGATAAGAGACAGTTTGAACTATTTTAGCCTACGAACCTTTCATTCCATAATTAAAATAAGCCTAAACCAAAAATTTCAATATTCGCTCCTTTAAATATGCTTTAGGCTTCAGTTATCATGGTGTTCACAATCACAAAAAAGTCAATTGCAATGCCTCATTAATAATACAATTTCAAATTTTACCTTTTGATATTAAAATTTAATCACAACAGCTCTTAGCTGCTGAAAAAGAGGAAAAAAATGTGCGTTCCTTTTTTATTTATTTTCTTTCCTTCACAAAATAGCCAAACTTGACTTTTCTAACGTAACCAAACACACTGAAATTTAACTTATAGATATTAAGAGAAGGCAAAAGCTAAAAATACTATCTCGGTGTTGCACCATTGGTATTCCTCCGCGTGCCACCAGGTTACGAACAATATATTTTTTGTGAACTGTTATTTTTATTTTTAACAGCTATTTGTATATAGCAGTTACCACTTTTACCACAAAGTAGCTATCCCCCTTTCCGAATTGGCACTTTATGCTCCGTTCCGTACCCTTGCTCCGTCCGATGCACCGTCGATGGTTATCCGAATTCCCCCTTCGACGGAGCATTGAAGTGAACGGAGCAACGGAGGACCAGATGGTCACTTGACCCTCCGTTCGGTTGCGCGCTGCTGCCATGTTGAAAAGAAAACAGCAGCATATTGCATGCCAAAATTCCTTCTTCACTTGGGAGTTGGAACAAATATGTAGAATTGATCCCGTGTTGCAAGTTTAAAATGAATGACCGTGCCGAGGTATTTGAATGTAAGTATTTTATTAGTTTAAGATTTGATTTTACATTATATTATCGATATTGTACCATGTTTTGAGTAATATGTCTTCATGATCATTGAATAATTTTAACTTCGCACTGTGAAAATAATATTGTTGGTTAGATTTCCACAATGGGATTCCATGTAGATGAGAGGGTAACATACGAGCAAGGGCGTCGGCAGGGAGGGGCAAGGGGGAGGCACTTGCCCCCTTGATTTCAGTCTTTATACCAAATACTATTCTATTTTCATATATTTGATGTATGTTTTTGTGCTTTTTACTGCATGCATTCCATAAAAAGCTATTTGAGATTTTCCCGTTACATTTCCTCAACCATAATTATTTCAATGTATGTAATCACAAATACGCCAATTTATGCCCACCAAACAAACTATGTTAAAGCATTGAAGGTAAAATCACGAATGCTATTTTGTACTATTATGTAAATTTATTTCTTGTGAACGTACTCTGTTTTATGAAGTTGAAACAGTTCCTCTAGAAAGTCAATGACAAAGACGTCTCTCTCTCCCCCCCTCCCTCTCTCTCGCTTTCACACACACACACATCTTAAAAAGCACGTGTAAGCCAATCGTATGATACACATTCTTTATAAATAGTTTTAATTTTTAGTTTTTAAAAATACCGAACAAATCAAGAATAACACTGATATTTTGAAAAGCGACTCATCTAAAATTAACGAAATGAACTATTTCATTTTGAAGCTAATTGTTTTAGCCGAGATATTTGAAGGTCACTAACTTAAGCCGGCACAGCCCAGGATTTCAAATTTCTTATCAATAGCAAATATTTCCAAATTATGGATTACTTAATTTGATAGATATTCTTAAGAATTATCCAACCCATTTTCTAAAATGTCATTCTTATTGTGATTTGTCCACTATTTTTTAAAAATTGAGCCTGATTACCAAGGGCTCTCAAAGCGAAT
>JAGDQP010035924.1:0-19321 GCA_022664845.1 Lepisma saccharinum | reverse complement strand
TTCCCTCAACTGCGGGAAATTTCCCTCTGCGAGGGAAATAGCTGGGAATTTGGGAAATAATCTCTACAGACATGCTACAATCTTTATGTCCATAGCTGTACCATTGCAGTTTACGTGTCATAATTTTCAAGATCTTTGCTATGTACAATATTAAATTATAGGTCGGTAAGGTGAACCTGTTTGAGGATCCCCGTTTTGTTTGATAAAGGAATTATAACGTGGTTGCCAATATTCAGCGACATTACCTGTTAACATTATATTATTAAGTACATTAGCTAAGGCTTTTAATGTTATTTGTAGTAAGCGGTTTAAACAGCGTTACAATACTATCAATACCTGTTGTGTGCTTTGGTTTTGTTAATTATGTTGATTATTTCTTTAATTGATACTTTAGTACTAAGAATATCTAGCAAGTTTTGAATGTGAGATTAATAAATGCATAATCTTTAGGGGTGAAACTTCTTTTCGAATGTTGTGTTAACAAGTTTATTTGTGAATTCTTGTTTCCAATTATCATCAAGTTATTTGATTCTGTTATTAGTTGGTTTTGTTAGATTCCTTACTATCGTCCATATTTATTAGATTATCTGGATGCTGAAGATTGTGAGTTGTACTGTTGCTAGGTATTTCCTTTCCTTTTGCCTGTAAAATGAGCCTGTTTAGTTCCCGTTCCTTTCCTTGTTTTATTCGACAATTTTGTTATATTTTCGCCCTATTTTACTGTTGCTTGCTTCGCTGTATCACATTTTGGATTCTGCCAGTGTATATCAGGTATCTGTTAGGTTTTATATATTTTTTTACTTTTATGTTTTATTATATTTAATACTACTGTATACATGGAGAGTGATCATTTGTAGTCCCAATAAATGTTGTTGGCGTGTTGATTTAAAACCAGGGTTCGATTTAATACGGAAAGATTGTATTCCATCTTGCCACAAGTGCGCATTTTACATGTTGTAAATGTTGTCTTGGTAAGCCCCGTTTTTAATTATGTATCCAAGATCCTGAACAATTATACCCTAAACGCGATAGGTGGCTATTGAAGTGTCGTACGCAAATGACTGATTTTCGTATTTATTTACTCTATAACATGTTCGTGCTTTTATGTGTTAGCAATTGTTGTTTAAGGGAATGTAGAAATTTACAATTTAAAATAATGTGTTAGTAAATTCCGTTGAATTGTGTTTACTTCAACATTTCTGTCTTTAATGAAATCTATATTTCTGTTTAAGTATATTTGTCTAAAAGCTAGGTTTTCATGTATGTGTATAAATGTACATTAATTATCTTGTTGGGGTTTTGAAAACATGATTATAACCTCTAATTGTTACTTCTACATAAATCGATGTACTTTCGATAAACATACAATTTCTTGTTTCTTAATATCAATTAAATTGATCATTCTTTCATTTGAAAAATTGTATGTTCCTCTCATTAAACTCCACGTAACGATACTGGAGTCTTCGCAAATGTCGGCGCAATGAGCAAACATTTACCCTCGATGGTTCACTTCCAGTCTAATCTAATATGGACCAAATTTTCAGGACTAACTTGGTTTTTACGCTTGTTATCGCTGTGTGTCCCGTTTTAGGCCCTTTGATAGCAAAGCTAGAGCAAAAGGGACCTTCTATTCCAGCTCATAGCATCCGTCCGTCCGTGTGCAGAAATTAAATCTCAGAAACTGCAAAGGGTGGAGAGTTGCTTCAGATGTCGTTCAAAAGGTATTGTCTAGGCTAGCTCAGAGCCTCTGGAACCGTCCTTTTTGGTACAGTGGTTCAGCGTTGCCAGACCATTTTCTAAAAAAATGCATTGTTCTAATTGCTTCCATTCAGTTATATCTAGCCTAGCTGCGCCAAACTTGGCATAAACATTATTCGGCACAATACAAAAGCACTGAAAGAGAACGTTGCCAAGCAACTAACTTACCAGTGCTGCCAACCTATTTTCTATAAAATTATGTTTTTTCACATTGTTTCCATTATTTCAGTCATAGCAACACCGAACTTGGCATAAACATTGTTTTACTTAATACGAAAATACTACGGATTTTCCCGCTCACCAGGGACTTCGTTCTCAGTGTTGCCAGCTCATGCCAAAAATAAATATCATGAACCATAAGGAGTAGTGACATGTAGGGTCTATGCGGTGTCATTCGAAAGGTCTTAGCTACCGAAACAGTCTTGATTAGTGTAGTAGTTCAGTGTTGCCAGCACATTATATAAAAAAAACAATTGTTCAAATTGCCTCCATTCAGCTAGACCAAGCTGTGCCGAACTTGGTATAAACATTGTTCGACACGAGTACTGTGGATTTTCCGGAACCTAATCACTGCAGTTGTCAGTATTGCTAGCCTATTTTATAAAAAATTAATGCGTGTGAGATTAAAATGCTATCAAGGAACAGGAGCCTTTGGTCGCGTGTGAATAAGGCTGTTTTAATAAGATTGTCTATGTTGAGATTTTATCCTCAATACGCCTTCTTTACAAAAGGAGAAATAATAAAGAAGCATAAATTATCTTTGCTGAGATTTTGTCAACATGATCCTTATTCATTGAACATTAAATAAGCAAGGATGATTCTTGAACTTGTTGGGATACATATGGGTCATTCTCCTGAAACAGGGCTTTTTGGATAGTAAAAAAAATCAACAACTTTATACTTTAAATTGTAAATATGTTAGTTTGTAGGAATCTTATAAGCATTTTGGGTACATTTTGAAGGTAGTCAGAGACCAATACTGTATTATTTACTTATTCAATTTACAAAATATAGAGTAATTTCCATGGAGGTTTTTTTTTTTTTGTTTGTTTGTTTGTTTGTTTGTTTACTTTTTTCGCTGCCATGTTCCTTACAGTGAGAATGGAATACTACAATGAAGCATGAATAAAGCGTTCAGTGTTTGGCTTCCCCTCATGATGATAAGAAACTGAAATTAAAATAAAATATTATGATTATGAGTTCCATGGAGTTGACGATTTATAAGTGAGACACACCTGATTTTTATTTTCTATTCCGCAATAAGTCGATTGTGGGAGCATGTTCTTTCTAGTTCCACGCAAACAAGACTAAACTGGATGCATAGTGTCACACACGCATGCAAAAATGTTGTGTAGTGTTGCCAGCTTCACACTTTTACTACAAATTTTTGTCAGTTCATGAAAGTGATGAAAGAGGTTCAGGTCAGTCCATGAAGGTGTCATATGTTTAGTAAATGTAATTCTCATACTAATAAGTTTATTTTCGATTTAATTACGATTCGTGTCTCGAACCAAATTATTCTGAAGAATAATTGTTGAAAATTAACTGGAAAACTAAAGACAGATACTGAAAACATGTCTCAAACATGAAAATGAAGGTGAGTTTCATGCTATGGAGTTGATATTAAGCATATTTGTGATTAAATAATAAAATTAAAATATGAAAGTAGATAGAAACTGACCCAGTTGTAAGAAGTATTTTAAGAAATAAAAAGAAGCAAAGAAAGTAATTTGGAACTTATCGTTTGTGAGAAAAATGTAGTTTAACAAAATGATCCATTTCAGGAGGATGACCCATATAGATTAATAAACAAACACATCGAAAGACTTGTTCAGAATTAACAATGTTGAAGATTTAAACGGTGTCAATGTTTTTGAATACGTTTTTGCTACTTTTAAGAAAAATATTTATATTGCAGTATCAATGTATTTGGCTTTTGTAGAACTGTAAAATATTCCTGATAAAAGTTTCTATTTATTTAAGAAAATAAGTTTTAAAAAGGCAATAACTCCACCGTGTAGGTAAATGGTAAGGGGGTTTACTAATAAGGTCTTATTTAGAGCTTTCACAAAAGGTTTTACCTTTTTCTCTAACTCCAGAGCAACTAAAAAGTAAATGGAAAAACTTTTGACTTCCAAATTGGCATTATCAAAGAGATATCTCCCTAAGATCTACTCAAGGTATGTGTGAATTCAATCTTGTATGATCAGTCCTCGATCTACGTATGAGAAGTGGGATATGATGAGGAATTTTGATGTTTCAAAATCAAGCTAAAATGACAGTAAAATCAAAGCAATTCTAAAATATTTAATTTTTATAATGTGATTATATTTTGTAACTCTTATGTTAGAAAATTCTAATAGCGCTGCTGGAACATTGTAATAATGTTTTACTCGAGAAATTCTAATTTGTAATTCGAGTTAACTCCCATGCTTCTCAGTAACAAAATTAGTCTTTCGGTTACAAAATTAGAACTACGATCTCTTGACAGAACCTCAAATTTGTACTATAAGTATATTGTCAATTCTCAATAAAACGTTGTCCCTCCATTACATCACTGTTGACTAAAATGTTGGTAACAACGTTGTTCGTGTTCGTAGAGCATTAGTTTAGCAATCGGAAGATCATGGGAACGATCCCTGCGGGATAACATCATGGCGGAAGTTTATTCAGGGTTTTTGTTCAGTGCCACCCAAACAAATGCCGTGATAGTACCTACAAACTAAGGCCTGGCCAGGTACCTTTCAACATCCTATCCCAAACCTTATCCCAACTTAATCTGAGATGCCTAAGAGCCATAAATATTTTTGTGTAAAAGAAACAACGTTGTGTAGACGATGGGCTCGTTCGGAAACTACGAACGAGTTTAACGCGTTAATCTCGTTCTCTCACGAAGCGTTCGGAAACCACTTTCGTGAAGTTCGTTCATTTAGTTAGCCGTTCGGAAAGTCACTCTCAGTTAATTTCGTTCGCGCACGAAACGAACTAGCTCTGACTTCGTGAATTTCGTTAAAATTAACATGGCCACCATCCGCATCATAAAGTTACCTCGTTTCGCATCATGTAATCTTATTTTGCTTCATCTAGAGGTATACAATTGTAGCCATGGCTGCTAGTTCTGCAGTAGGGAACAATTTTGACACAACTAATGTACATAGCAGATTAATATAACGGTTTATAGTAAACAATTGATTTATCTTTACTTTCCCATATTTAACACTTTTTCGAACTGTGGATTGCTGTTAGATATCACGATTGCCACTAGATAGCACCACCAGTAAAATATGAAATTATTGAAGAATGCTTTTCTAGAGGCTTTTTGAATAAAAGAAAGAATAACGTCGTATAGTACAAAATTATCGCGTTTATGAAAGACACTCTCCAGTTCTGTGTATTATAACAGACTTTTCTAATGATTTCAGTTAAACGACAAGTTCTTGAAGAAAGGCATGCTGTTTTAGCTTTCATAAAGCCTGAATGCACCACGTTATTTTACGTTTTAATTGTAATCCGCAAGCAGCATTAGAGTCTTGTATAAGATGGATTTGAATTGAATTTTACTTGTGACCTATAGACATCTAAGGCTGAGGGCGGTACAAAATGGACTATCAAGTATTTATTAAAATAGTTGTTTTGTCTGGCGGTCTGTGGCGATAGGCCATCGGCTCGAAGGTCCCGGGTTCGAGTCCCGGCAGGGACATGTGTGTGGATTTTAACAGCTAAAGGCGAATCGTGACGGGCCGAAGTCCAAAGTTACTAAACTGGCCCATAGAAAAATAAAGTTAAAGTTGTTTGGTCTATATATTGGTTTCTCTTCTTGGCAATACAATTTGACTAAGACGTTAAATGTTCATTCCTTGCAATTTCTTTTAAATATTTTCTCTAATTGGAACATTTTTCTTGTCCCGTAAATGTGACTTAGTAGTTGGCGAAGTGATGGAAATTTTGAAGGATATAGAAATATGTAGGAACTTCAGCCAGATAATTCTTGTATATGAGAAAAGATTTATTCTACTGTTGACTAAATGCAACGAATAGAATGCTAAGTTCGTTATACAAGTGTAGCAAATGAAATCTGAATTGAATATAAGGAATTTCTCCAAAGAAAGGACTTATATGTTGGTAAATAACGTTATTGTTGGAATAGAATCTCTCCAAGAAACTAACTTGCTTCGTATTTTGAGCCTCATGTCCCTACTTATAACCACACCTTCTATTTTCGTTTATTTCTTTGTTATGTATGCGAGTTGGTGTCTATCGTTATCCTGACAACGGTTTGGAGCGTTCGGAAATAACGAAGAAAACGAATTTCACGAAAATAATTTTCAGCGTTAAGATCATGCATTCCGTGAACTTTGTTATGTATTTCCGAACAAGCCCGATGAAATTGATAGGAAGATATATTTAATGAAAACTAACATGATTTGTGGGTGTCCATCGAATTTGACTGTAGCGATAGGTCTTAACATATTTTATTTCCTTTCTTTTCTATTTAAGAAATACAAAAAAATCCAGTTCGCTTTGGTGTCTAGATATATCCATGGATATTCGATTGTGCCGCCGGTTGAATCCTTGGTGAGTCGTCTTCTTTTTAGATAAAGGGAACTAGTATATATTTCCAGTGCTTTCTTCATTTTTAAATCTCTTTCCATTTCTTTCTCCTTTTCATCTTTATTTTCCGCTGCTAAAAACATTGTGGTAGATTGTTGATCGTTGATTATAATTCAATCAACTTATCTTTTTATCACCGTCTATTGCTGTAACCAGATCATCTGCAAAGAAAATAAACTGAAAGAGTTTTGTAAATGAATACTCTTGGAGAAGTTATACATTTTCTACCCCTTTCTGTAGAAATAAGTGCCGCTAGCTCAGTTGAGCACGATCTAGAAGCAACAGTTTATTGCAAATAAAGTAAAAGTTGTGAACTAGCGGAAGTTGATCTGTATTATATCTCAAGCGCGAACTCGTACGCAATCTGAATAGTTATTTCCTTACTGAATCCAATAGATAGCATCAGGGAAAGAAACTCTTCAGCATGTTCATGAAAGTTCTTGCCATCAGATTGTTTCAGTTTAAAAGGATACTTCTATTTTTCAATCTAATTATAATATATCAGTATAAAACGCCAGTTATATTTTATTTAAACACAACGAGTTTCAACATTCTGATACAATGCCTATGATATTTTATTGATTAAATACATGTAAACACCAGATTCAAGTATTTATATTGTGTCAGTTGTTCGATACCTATATTATCTCATATACTCCGTCATCTGTACTGCACATTCGATAATACTACATTATAACAGGAATATCATATCCTTGCTTATAATGAAACATTTATAAATGCGTATGTTTTCACCTTTTCGTTTTGTTGCCACAGTAATTATTACGTATTACCTACATAAACGCATCATCTAAAAGAATGAAACTAAATAAACACATTGATATCCAATGGTTCACAAGTTATTGACGAGTACAATACAATGTTACACTCTTGAATTTCTTCACTACCAATAAATTCATATAGAGTATACATTACTTTTTAAAATATATAATTTGTTACATATATCTTACATAATAATATGAATATTTGACTGAAACATCACCAAAATCTATTCCAGTAGATCTTTACAGAATATACTTTAATCAAAGTGATTAGAATATGGTTTTGATAACACGGTTTCTTTCACCAATATATGCTGACCAATAGATAATATTAAAGACAAAGAAACAAGTTGGAAATAATATCAGTGATACCAGATCAAGATCTTGGAAGCAACTAGGAATATAATGTTTCAATAATTTATCGTTTAACTTCTTCCAATTTGACTTGTCTGTAGCGTTCGGTTTAGGTTTTTTGTGTGATTCATCTTGTGTCTTCAGTTCCTGCAATAGAAGATGAAATTTTCAATGAGTTTTCTTATACAATACAAACATAATGGAAAATGAGAACATGAAAAAAAAAGAAAAATGAGAACTCGCCGCCTTGGTTTCCAAACCGCTATGTCCTCATTTTAAATTAAATCAGAATGTCGATACATCATTTTGAAGAAAATTGTTTGTCGGTGCACAGATAAGAACATTAACTCAATTTTTTTTTTAATTCTACTCTGCAGAATATGTAGCTCGAATGAGGTCAAATTGAAGATTTTATTCCATCGTAGTTGGGAAGACGGACAGAGAGGTCGTTGGAAAGACCGAGATGTCGTGGCTTGATCTTCCCCAGAATAGAATCCAATCCCGAATATATGTTACTGCAACGATGAACTTGCGAGTTTCGTAAGCCATGCAGTTAGTTGGATATTAATACGATGTACAGTATGTGAATAGTATAAGAATAAAGACAAAAATAAAAGGGGACCACACAACGACAACAAAGGTGAAACACTAAGTTAGAGTTGAAAGTTGATTCATCTTGGGTACCGAGAACAGATAAAAGAGGTTAAAAGTTTCCTCTGGTTTCTGGCTTTAAATACTAATCAAAAACTTCAGTATCGTTATGAACAGTTCAAATATTTAGGCCGCTTATCCACTGGATCCGTAGTCAGACGACCTAGCTCTTACGACTTCGGTCGCCTGGGCTCGTCCATTGGAAGGGATTACATTAGATGCGACTAGGCGTGGAATTAATATATCCACTCAAGTTATTTTGGTTGTTAACAGAGTTCGCAAGTGTAAAATGGATTTCGGAGATTTTTTTTTAAATTCATATCTGAAAAGAAAAGGACGGGAATTGTGGATGAACTCAATACTATTGAAAAGACAAAAATTAGGAGAGTTTCCATAATTTTCTTTCCACATCTCGATGGTGATCCATTTTGTCTCGTATATCTCACAGTGACTCTCACGTATATCGTACGTATACAAACGACTAGTTACCCTATGGTCACACTGGATCCGGTTTCGGCAGAACTGTCACAGACCTGCACTGCCGTATTCAAATGTGACCACACACACTTATTTATATTGTTTGTTCTACCGTTTTCGGCCGTGTTCGACAGTGTGAAAATTTTGCCAAAACCGGATCAAGTGTGATCTTAGGGTTAGTCGTCCGATTACGTATCCAATGGAAGACCAGCCTTATAGTTTTATTTTCAACGAATTCGTGTGATTTCAAAAGTTAGTTTGTTGTTTTACAAGGGATTCAAACATATAATTATTATTGTATAGTGCGCTGAGTTGGCAAGACTGAGTGCAGTGCCTAATCTGTTTGACGCTGTGAAAGGTTCATCCCGATTCATTTAACCGTTTTGAATATATATATATATATATAAGATCTTCCATTATTCTACGAATTATTATTATTTCGTATTTTTCCTTCCCCCACCCCTTTCTCTCCTGTCCTTTTGACTCTGAGCAGCTAAATATTTGGATTTGCCCATTTCTTTCACTCCTCTTTTGAATACGCATTATTTGGTTAGGAAACTCAACAATCCCTTTGAGATATTCTTTTGTGCGTGTTTTTGCCAATGATCAATATTAATCTAATTCGTCTTGTTATAAGCGTTTCTGTCTTCCATGACGATGCTTTTAGGATCTACTTTTAAAAGCAGAAAAATCTTCCAGAAAACGGGAAGAAATAGAAAACATATGGGGCTGGTGGGAGATCATAAAAATAGGATATATAACTGTCCTGCATTACGCTAATTAAAGTAGAAAGAACTATAAATCTAACCGAAGATGTAGGCTCATTTTTATACCCACATGTTCAGTTAATGTAAGTTTAAGATCTCGTTCAGTTTAGCTTCGTGCTGTACTGAAATTTTACTGTATTATAAATAAATAATTCGGAGACTTAAAATGTTACGTACTTACACTGATAACCAGATCGGGTGCTCCTTGTTTCTGTTGATATAGGAAAGTGCGCATAGGTAAAATCATGTTTTCCTCTTGTCCAGAATGAAAGTTCCAATTCTTCGTTTTCGGGTGCCTACTACCGTGCCAGGAATTAGTCCTTCGCATACGGAAGAGAAGGATTCCATATTCGAGCAGGCCACAAGATACGAAGACAATGCAAGTTATCAACCACACTTCAACAGGTTTTACTCGATGTGAGCCTGGAGCTGTTTGCCTGCAAGGAAGATGAAATGAAATATAATTTTCAAAATATGAAATTTGTTACTGGGACTACATTTAGTTAAAACAAAGTCTGCTTTGTGGAATTTCGAAATAGTGTCTGGCGAAAATGGAAAGAGAGTGGAAAGAACAGAGGACTCTGGTGAAGCGATGTGCTTCAACCATAGCATCTCGAGTGAGTGAAGAGTAAAAAAAAATAGTTCTGCTCGTGGGATCTTGCTCGTTGAAGGATATAATGTGAGTCGAAACTGTAGATCATACCTAGGGCCTCAGGTTCTCCTACTCGCCAGGATCGGGCATGGAACAAATGTATGGGGGGAAGTATCAAGCAGGTATGTGGAGGCAGAATAAAGCTCAATGATATCTGAAGGAACGGATTCTTTATTTCATTTTTCAAAGACATCTAAGATTTCCTGATGCTACGCATGTGAGTAGTGCTAATTCTTCGACGTTTAATACATTAAAAAAGCTTTAAAGTAACTTTCTATTTGTCGGTTTTTACCATTGCTAGCCATCAATGTGACTAGAACCCACCAGAGGGTTACCCCCTCTTTATAGGAAAGGGATCTGAAGGAATAAGGGAAAGTTTCAACGGAAGGATGGTCTAAGGAAGGTATTAATACTTTATTATCATTTATTTCAGTTGCATCAATTTATTATCTTGAATATTATAAGCTTTGCGCTTATAGTCATTATGGTTGGGTTATTAATAAAAGATAATCACGAAGTGCAATTGACGTCACAACATTTATATACAGTACAGATGATCGATAAATCTTCTCTCCTAGGGGCTATTCTAGGAATTTATGATAGACAGATGGACCTTTCGCATTACATTAATGATTACTGTGCAAAGATGGTAGTCAAGGGTAATGACATGGAAAACCAGTGATTATTATGCTGCTGTTTAGCCAGTGTTGGGATGTGGGGTGGAGAAATGGATATATGGTCCGGAGTGTGTAGCGTGAAGTATAAGTTTGAAGATTTCTTATGCAGCGTATTGGATTTCTCGGAGGGCGTTTTCCCTATCAAATTGAAAGAGGTTTTGAAGGGTGATGATTAAGAAACGTAGCAGTTGCTCTATGGTGATTGGTTTGTTGGGCTGACTGAGGTGTTGGTTCTTCTGGAAGACGTAAGTAAGCGATATAAGCAGTTTGTCTGATTCTATTGTAGGACGTCCTTTGCACTTATAACTGAAAAATGGATGTTGTTCGTCACAGTTGGCACATTTTGGTGGATTCTGTAAGTTTGTACAGTCTTTTGTCTTATATTTTCATCACCAGTGTTCACAAGTTGAAGTGTTAGAACATTTATTGGTTGGATGCACGTTATATGATTGACAGTGTTCATATTTTAACGGTGTAGTACGTGATGGCTCAACTCTGTATTTCCTGGTCTAGGTGAATGTTTCAGATGCAAGAAGGTTTTCCGTAGCGGATTGATTGTTCAGAAGTAGCTTTGGTGTTTGATATCTAGTGTTTAAGTTTGTAAGGAGATAAGCATGAAGAGATTCAGAAGATGAACGATTGGAAGTATGGTTGTCATTCGTTTCAGGATCGGAGTTGTTCATTTGATGATCTGATTCGCTTTCGGAGATGCTGAGCCTATGCGATTTCTTCGTAGGATGTGAGTTTGAACTGCCTGGATGATGAACGGTCGGTGATTGAGATCATGAACTAGTATTTGATAATTGATCCGTGCTACGCTTGTGTTCGGAAGATTTGCTCAGTGATGAAAAAATTGGGGTTACTGTAGATTATGTTTTCTGCAGCACGGATGGGAATTGATGTTTGTTAGATTGATTTTTGTCGTTTGGCATGATTATGAAAAGATGATGATTAGTCTATACGTAATGACTGCAAAATATATCTCAGATTAACTCGCACCCTCCGACACTGAGTAGTGGCATCAATCCTATTATGGCTGTACATGTACTGTTTCTCACTAATGCGTATGCAACACCAGATCCCCGGAAGCACGTTAACTACTCACAGATAGGATAGGTTCTTTGCCAGGGGGACGCCTTGAAACATATACATATTTAAATACACAAACTGACTTGGACATACAACACTAAATATTGAAAAAACAGTTTAAATATTTGGTTTCAACATAAGAAATTCTTCCAGTAATAATATTATTATAAGATGTAAATTCTAAATTGATAAAAATAAAAAATGAAACAATAACAAAAATTATGAAATGTGTTAGACAGCTTTAAAACCAAGTAATTACTGTGCTCTCATCTATTGTCAACCATATATGTATTTTGATAAATAGTTTATTAGTTAATACTTTGGCTAGTTTTAGTTGAATTGTTGAATATATATCTTTGTATATACCACGTTGATAGCCAACGACTTGTAGTATGTAATATATCATATGTGTACGTATGTATAAATATTTCTTCATCCATTCATTTTCATTTACTATCATAGTATCGCTCACACATTCACTATCATAATCACTAATATCACTACACCACACTGGAAAGATAATAATATTTTTAGTAAAGTTTAATAAGCGATATTCTTTCTAAGATACAGGAACAGATATAATAGTTCAAAGTATATACAAACATACATCGTGTATATCTGAAAATATTGCCTTTGATAAAGTCAATGAATGGACCTAATAAAACAAGTCGTGAGGATGTGCTGTGGCTTAAGTGTAACTTGAACTGTCGCGGAGTTAAGTTTGACCGAACCAAAGTACAGAATGAATTATATCAGAGAGAGCTATTGGTAGAAACTGCAGTAGTTCCGGTTCTGCAGCAAGTATAGGGTTGCGCAACCCACCCTTGGAATTAGACGAGGAATGACCGAAGAAGCTCTTTAAAACTATAACATTATTTAAACTACGAATTACAATAAAACTACTAATGTATTGTTTTAAGATATTTTAATGAGTGGTTTTCATTCTTTGGCTCCCTTAAACTGATTTTTAATACCTTCTAATTTGAAATTCTGGATAAACCACTAATGAAATATAATACTCTGACGCCTTGTACATGTTTATGTAGAGTTTCGTAGACTATAGAGGTACTCAATGTGAGAGGTATGATCTGGTCACTATTTGTATCGGTTCTGCTTTACATAAAAGTGATACTTTCACTAAAATGGGCATAAAATGAATATATAACGTACAGACAATAGCTAACCTGCCCACATATTTATCTCGCCTAAGTCCTTCTTAGGGAGAAAATTCCCACAAAGAATCTGTTGTTTTTTCTTCGTCTCAGCTTTACGGACACAAGACGTTACAAAATAGTGCAGTTGGTTTGGAGACCAAAATACCGAAACTGATAACTATTTTAAGCGTGTTGGATGTAGCAAAGCGAGAGAATACGTGTTGGATGTAGCAAAGGTTTTCAGAACAGATATTTATAATAATAATGATCGGGTACGTTTTAGAAATGCAGTATTTTGTTTTCGCTGTCTCGGTGAAAACAGGAGTCACGAATCAGCTACCAAATCCTACCTCAAATAGTGCAGCACCCAGAGGAAAGAACGACCACTAGCTGCCATAGCAACACAATAGTATCTGGATTTGTATCAACTATTACCACTCTCCTTTCCTAATTTACAGTAGTACATAAAACATTACTTTTATATTATATTTATTATTGTCTGTAACACTTACCTGACAGAGTTGAACATGGTGACCAGTGTCAACAGTGTCGTGACAAGTAACACCATTCGTCCAGGAACAACTTCTGGGTTCACCAAGAAACTTCCCCAGGAGATAGCAACAAATAGTGTGCTCGGGAAGTAAGTCACAAGGACATAGTTTTGTACATCCCTGTACAGAATCATCTTGAGAACAGCACTTATTGATTCTCCTGTTTAAAACAGATGGCAATTAATAAGTCTGCCTGATGCATTAGTTAATACAAGTCGTTACATCCCCTTACCCGTAGATTATCCCAAGTTATATAATAGATTTTGGAGTGTGTTCCGAAAGTCCTTGGCGGTTTTAGAAAGATAATTACGCAAAAACTAATAAAGATAGGCGCTTATGTTTCTTATTGCAATCGTCAACTCTATACGTTTCATTGCTTCAGCACTCCACCTCCATATGAGCTTCTTTGGATGCTTAGGATGTCTTTGTAAATCATGCAACACATCGCCCTTTCAAGTTCCTGGTTATCCCTTCCGTTAGCACGATCTCACGTGCGCGCGGTCATGTGTTCCTGTACGAATCCATTGAAGCCTACTTTATCAATGCCCAGCTGTGCAACTCGTCATTAGAAGTTCACTTTGTTTAGGAAGGTCATTACAATTCCTTAATTCTTTCACATCACCCTTTCTTTTGCACCTGCGCTACTTTATGACAAGCTGAAGTAAAAGAAAGTGACGAACGAGGTTGTTCGTTACTACCAACGATATCTACTAATGTAATCACACATGTTTTAAGTTGACGCTCCAATAGCAAAATTCGTAAGTTCTTATAATCATTAGTTACATAATTAAGTTCTGAAAACAGTCACGCAGTTTCGGAGCACCCTGCATGGTCAAAAACGAAAGACATTGACGACTAAACAGTAATTTTAATATTGAAGTACTACACAGTATAATGATGAAATTAAATATGTGGTTCTGTACTTCCATTGTTATCAAAGAAAAGAAAGGATTTCACTTTACACGAAAATGGTGTTGGCCATCTCTTGACTGGGAATAAAATCGTGGGTCTTAATACCAAATAAAAGGGGTTTATAATTATATTATGATTTCTATTTTCTATAAAAAAAACATCACGATGATACATATTGAACGTGGAGTTTCTTATAACTTTTGGTCCAATAGAGGTTTCCTCCAAACCATTTGTTTCTGTTATTGACACGACAATTTTTAACATTATTGAGTTGCCCAGCTGATGTTTTGTTCGCCGTCATTGCGATTCAGACTTGTTGTATTCTCTCATCCATTAAGCTGTACTTAATAATATTACAGTGATTGATTAGTATCTAAAACCTGACACAAGAGGATACATTTACCTTGCTCGTTCACTTTCAGTTCAATCCAAAATAGACCAAACTTTCAGTTGTAACACCTTTTTATGCTCGTTGTCGCTGTGTTGTCCTATTTTTATATTTGTGTCTTATTTCTTGAGTTTACACGTACGGAACTGCGCATACTGCACACCGAGTAAACAATATTCACGTTACTTGTAAGAACGAAGATATAAATGGTAAAACGGGTTACACAAGGACAATAAGCGTGAAGAACTGAATTTGAACTCAAAGTATGGTCTTCTATGGATTAACTGGAAGTGGACTAACAAGTTTAACTATTTCCCCGTGTGTTTGGCTTCAGATACTATAACTTGATATGTAATGCAATCGAGTATTCCAGTATAATAAATTAAAGCACACTGCTCTTAGACAACGAATGAAGAACTACAAGATAAAAAAATTGCTAGAATAAAGTAAAAGAATGTATCACAATACAACCAAGTGAATTTGAAACTCAAATAGGAGTAATAGAGGGTGCTAAACGAAATATACACAAAGTTTTAAGTGTATTGAATTAACAAGTATGTTTAATGAATTCTGTACTTGATCCTATGTAGGTCTAACATTTTAAATTATACATCTTTAGGAAAAGATTACCTCTTGGTGTTTGAAGAAACTCGGGACTCTCATGATCCGTCTTAAATTCAACGCGAAAATCTGGTAATCGAAAATCTTTCTGGCTTAATACTCTGTAGAAAGTCTTCTCCTTTTTCCACACCATTCTCACTTCCTCTTTTGGGTGACGATCTGAAATTTAAGAGAAAAAAATCATTTAAAAATATAGCTGTGAACAATTCAAATCGTATTTTTTGTAACACTACAGAAGATAAACATTGTGTACTCTTTGAGAATATAATGGAAAAACATGCATCCTAATCAAAGTACATTAAAATTATATTTGCTTATTTAAACTGAATTCAAAATGGTGGATTTCAAGATGGTGCCGTCTTTACTCAACCACTTGTTATATTCCCACTTTGTTCTTTGCAGTGTTCGATTTGTTATAATTTACGAAGGGGGCGGTCCTAGAACTAGTGGTTGCTGGTAAGTTTCAACCTATATTACCTGTTTGGGTAGAAATACCAAGATTTACCCCTGGTTGGCGTGATATTCGGAATCAACAACCAAGGATCAAAACCTCACGCACCATGGAAAATCCCCGGCATCCCCCCGACAAATCGAACACTGGTTCTTTATTTAACTACAGTGATCTACAATTGCCCATGCTTAATTAACATTTCTAGGTTTATCTTATGTTTGTTTAAAGCACAGTCATGGAGATATTACTGTACATGTGCGTATTCTTAGATGACGCGTGCTCTTCGATGAACTTATTATAATATAGTCATTGGGTCGCCAAAACTTTAAATTACATTTTTTTTGTTGATATTTAAGGGAATTAAATAAGCAAAGTAACACATGAACTTAGCGTGATATGTAGTAGGAGTGCAATATGCGCATAGATCATTTAAACTATAGCTAGCGAGAATTGATTGTTGATAGATTTGTCTGTTAAGACGATAGAAGGGTAGTAGGTAGAGAAACACCCAATCGCTACATCATGTTGATAAGCAATCCTCCAACACTGCCAAATTTTTCTTAGTTTTATCTTTTGTCAAGTTATCCATCTTTACATTACTTCGTTATTTGTGAAGAAGTAATTAAATAATTCCCATCTACATCTAAGACAACACGTCCCGAACTTTATTCAAGCACAGTCGGCAAAAAAAAAAATCAGGCGGCAGAAGTTTAGCAACAGCGCTAATCTCTCACATAACGAACAGCCACAGCTCACTTCTCGTATTTAGGTGTGCATTGTGCTGGTTCATAAGATATAGGCCTATTTATAGCAACGTCTTAATTTCAAGTACTTTAAGCATTTGTTTTATTTTATATACATTGATCAACACAATCTTTGTTAATATCTACTATTAATACTTTAGACATAAAAGGTACTTACATGAATATAGATGCCAAGTACATATCTGAATGTCCAAAGGATATAAGCTAAAATCCATGTTACAGAGAAGAGAGACACTGCAGCTGAAATATAGAAATATTTACATAAGTAGTACATGAAACTTCTATAATTGGTCCAATATTCTTTATTAGCCATAAATAAATATTGAAAAAGCAATAAGATAATAAAAGTAAAATTGGAAACTTTGATAGAGAAATGGCACTGAAAAAAAACGTACCAAAATTCTTCAACAATGGTAGTCTTCTCCAAGACAATGCTGCCCCAAACAGCTAACGTTCCCATGGAGACACTGACGGAATGGGGATGGGAGGATGTACTCCCTCCGTACAGTTGGGATATGTTTCCTTGTGACTATCAGCTGTTTAGCCTATTAAGTTATTTTCTGGTAGGGAAAAATTTACATCAAATGAACAGATGATTTAAGCAAGAGAGTAAAGAATTGTACAAAACTGGGATCCCGAAGCTTCCAGAACGCAGGAAGAATGTGTTGAGCATAACGGAAAGTACTTACAAATATAACTTATGTAAAATCAGACGAACTGTAAATAAATATCTGATCAATAAAACAAAAACAAATCTGGTCAAATTTTATTAACCCTCGTACAAAATATTTTCGCTACAATGTATAAACAGCAGCACTACCTCGTACGTAGAAATAAGATTTTTTATAAAAATAAAATCTCAAAATGCACGTGTCATAGTTCAGAAGATACCTTACTATGAAGACCTTTTGGATTCTTTATCATATACTTGTAGGAATCTCATTCGATAACTTCTTTGCATGTCTGCAATATATATAATAAAGATTTATGATAACATTCCTATATATTAATTAATTCAATTTGCTCTGGACTGAACAGATAACTCTGGATTATGCCTGTAAAATGTCTGAAGGAATGTCGATGAGCTCTTCCCCAAAGGCAGAGATAGGAAAGTAAGTACGGTTCATGCCCTTTGTTTAGATAGTATACCGGCATTTAACTAGTGAAACTAGGGAAAAGCTTCAGCCAGGAAATCCGGCAGCAGGACTTCTTAGCACCGTTCTGCAGTTTGCAAGCGTAGCCATTAGGCCACTTGGCGTAGGTCATTCGTGCCCAATGTTTTATTCATTGATAGCCATGAGCAATTTTATATAAATTAATCTTCTCTACTCAAATATACTGAGAAACCTTCTTATCAAAGAAGCAGATTTTTTTCTGTGTTACTTATTAGAGGCTGCGCAGATTTTTCTAAAAAATAAGAAAGCATTGAAGGTATAAGCCTTGTCAGTCAATTTTAATAAATTTACTTATATTTGAAGATTTTTCTAAACAAAGGAGAAAGGATAGAAGGTATAAGCCTTGTCAGTCAATTTTAATTAATTAATTTGTTGGAAGGTTTTTCTAAAAGAAAGAAGAAAGGATAGGAGGTATTTAATTAATTAATTTATATTTGAAGGTTTTTCTAAAAGAAGAAGAAGAAGAAAGGATAGAACCATTTAATAAGCCATTAATAGTACCACTGTTTAATTCCTAAGTTCCATAAATACTTTAAATGTTAAATCAAATCATAAAGTCGAATGTATCATTTTAGGTTTTCTTCTAAAAATACATTTAACTTTCTGAGAAGGTTAGCAAATAAGGCCAAAGATCTATTATAAGAATAGCTTCTATCTCGGCTTTCATAAAAGAAAGAAATCTTTTTATTCTTGTATTGAATGATGCTTACTGCGTGCAGATAATAAAACAAATACTTACATCTTTCAGTTGAAGTGTTATTAAAATTTAAAGATTTATGCTTAATGAATACAATTAATAAAGGAAACAAGAAATGTTTTTAAGCAAGAGCACGTATCATGAATTGAAATCAACCGAGAAAACTTATTGGATTGAGTCAAATAGCAATTAATATAAACCGTAAATAATTGTCCAGACTTGAAAATATTTGAAGGAATGAACACTGGAGTTTCTGCAAAAGTAATGTATCACACAAGATAAGATACATATTAAATATACACTCTCAAGTATTGTTTCTTTGCTTTAAACCTGTAGCGTTGATATAATTTGAGGGCTATTAAACTTCCAACTTCCCCTAAGGCTTCTGGGGCACGAGTTTTCGCCTAAATATAATTAAATATCACTGAAGACCAGTAATCAGAAAACAGGTTTAAAAAATAGAAAGATTATTTACGAACCCAATTTCTAGTTCTAGGCGATGATTTCCATGAAGAACCAGCATTTGAATTGAACGTAAGCTGTGTGTAAGTGTCACTTTCCTTGAC
Organism: Lepisma saccharinum; assembly: GCA_022664845.1. Classification (NCBI taxonomy): domain Eukaryota; kingdom Metazoa; phylum Arthropoda; class Insecta; order Zygentoma; family Lepismatidae; genus Lepisma; species Lepisma saccharinum. Next base: position 227 of record JAGDQP010035924.1, on the reverse strand, counting down.
GGGAGAAATGTTACATCTGGGAGCCAGAGCTTTTCCATATCCTCTTCATCCAACGTTTCTTTGGACTCAGCTGTCGGAAACACAGATTTGTTGAGGATAATCCTGGAATCCTTCCAAGACGCTTGAAGGTACATTTCCAATACGACTTCCTAAATGTTACACAAATGAAGAATACGAATTCGGATTATAATAGAAATAAAACTACAAGATAAAATCAAGAAATTATA
>JAGDQP010035923.1:0-19321 GCA_022664845.1 Lepisma saccharinum | reverse complement strand
CTGTTTGGAGGGTTCTCCACCAAGAACACTTGCATCCATACCATATTACGCGAGTTCCAAGTCTTGGTTCAGTCGATTTTGCGCCACGTGTAGACTTCTGTCAGTGGATACTTCAGCGCTGTGCAGAGGATCCTGCATTTCTTCAACTGATACTCTTCACTGACGAGGCGACCTCTAGGGATGGTGTGTTTAACTGTCATAATAGCCACATGTGGGCAGTCGAAAATCCTCATGGTGTTCGAGAGCACGCATTTCAGGAACGATTCACTGTGAACGTATGGGCAGGCATCATAAACGGACGATTAATTGGACCATATCTTCTCCCAGCACGTCTCACCGGTGCCAACTACTTAATCTTTTTACAGGAGATACTGCCGGAGCTACTGCAAGACATTCCTCTTGGACTCCGACAGCATATGTGGTTTTAACACGACGGTGCGCCTCCCCACTTCACACGGGCTGTCCTAGATCATTTAAACACTTCCTTTGGACAACAATGGATTGGCCGTGGTGGCCACCACGCTCGCCTGACCTACCGCCACTGGATTTCTTTCTGTGGGGTCACATGAAGACATTGGTGTATGAGACCCCGGTAGAGTCGGAGGAAGATCTCGTAGCACGCATTGCAGTTGCGGCTGAGGAAATCCGAGACATGCCAGCCGTTTTCGATCGCGTCTATGCGAACATACGTCGTCGGTGCGAGGCGTGCATCGCTGTTGGTGGGCGTTCCTTCCAGCAGCTCTTGAAGTACATGTCGCTTCATGCAATAGACTCCCCACATGCGTCAGTTGGATCGTCACAATGAGTTATCTTCGGTTCGAACTTAGTAAGTGGTACGTACTGACATAGTGACCAGTGTTTCCTTTGTGAGTGTTCAGAGTGTCTTGTATTGCATACATACTTGTTTTGTGCCTTTGTCACACGGAACCTTAATGTCCGCCGCAGGTTCTCGAAGTGGTCGTTGCTTGTGCAAAGAGGACAAGATTTCGTGGTACTGTTCGTTTCCCAACTCTGTTGTCCTTTCTGTACGAATGCGTCCTGATATGCATACTATTTTGTTAGTTCATAGCTTCAGCATACGGTTCTAGGACTCACGAACACACGGTGAAAAGTCCTTCAGACCTCCTTACTTCCCTTCACCTATCACTGCAGTTTTGTGGTAGTGCAAACATTGAAACAACGTATGTCATTTCCACTGTAGGGTGCAGAAAGTAACAGGACAATCTACGAGTTGTAGACGACAGGTTAGACGACAAAGTAATACACAGAGTAGAACATACTGTTTTGTGGGTTCAGTAACAACGTGTTACCAAAATGATTCTGTACGTGTGTTTGGTAATACAAATGGAGATTGCAACGTTGTATGAATTGATAACACATTAATCTACGCTCCAATACATGAATCTTTCTTGTATGGTTCAAACGTATTTACTGGTAGTTATGCAACCACTCATAGCAACCGCACAATTCTCCATAGCTTTGATTCTGTTTGCACTATCGAAGTGGCACAGACGAATTCTACTTTAATATAACATACTATTTCCTTTCCAGCTCATTTTCACCGATCATTATTTGCAAACATAAGCGGAAATCCCTCACTTCCTTTGGGGAATCCCTTGCGCAATTGTTCTGGAGTTTTGATTTTGATATTTTTGATACAACGCATATGACTTCCCTTATGAAATTCCACGTCGCCTGTGTCACGGTCATTCGTCTTTGTGCTATAGCGTCTCAGAGTTCCGTGCCGCCAAATTTCCCACACACATAACTCTTAAAGGACTCCACTTTGCGATTTGTGTCCATATAGATTTGTTTGTTTTGATGTCTACTTTCAACTCCCAAACGCTGTCATAGGAATTACGGAACACCCTGTATATGTGTGAACGTTGCTTGGCTACTACAATTTACTGAAAAATATGTGTTCAGTACTCAATAAAGCTTATTTCCTCAAGACTACTTAACATGAACTTTTGCTATGACAGCTGAGATAATTAAGCTTCGTTAGCTCAGATTATATTATATTTCTGTTCTACGCTATGATACTGAATTAGGCGCGAAGGAGACCCTATCCTACTTATGCCTTACTATCAATATATTACGTAACTACTTGGCGTACCTAACATACAGCCTTTACGAACTGTTCAATAGTGTCAATGCCAAATAGGCGATGCTTTTCATTAATACAGGATCACTATTGTACATATTATAAATGACATTTATATGCAAAAACGTTGTCAACGTAAGTTATAATTAACGATTTTGGCACAATTATTTTGTTTTAACCATCAAATAACAGCACAATTATTAATATACTTTTGCTGCACAATCTTACTCAATACAAAATACTGAAAGTAGCTTCTATAGACTCCAATATGTATTTTTAGTCTCAGATGAACAATGAGACTGCTGCAGACAAGATCACATGTCTGACCATCTGAGTTGGCCTTTTTCTCATGTGTAAGACCGATTTTTTTAAACACTGCACTTGCTTAATAATTGGCTTTCCTTTCAATATATGACTTTTTGAATAATTGACTTTTCACACCAATACCCTCAGACGGAATAAATATATCATAAAGACCCCATCGCTCGTAGGTGACTTATCTCTCGTCTAGAGGGAGCGCATTTTCTCATAATATTTGCACAGCCTTCACAACACAAATTGTGTACACTTCACCTACAAGGATTCACTTATTGCTTTTACTACGAAGTGGATAATGCCCTGATACAAACTCACTTAACACCACTACGCTGCTATCTGTTGGGTATCAGATTATATTAATGCTTTCCTTATTACATGAAATCAGGAATTACTTATAAAACAGACTCGTGGTCACTGACTTTTCACTGCACTGCACTGCACTTATAAATTAGCATATGCCAACAGCGTTTCTCGTTCACGGAACTCTTTACATGAATATTTTTCACGTTTCCTTAGCCATGGAAAATTTACATGTTACACTTGTATTGCCGCTACCAACACCATGTACTGCTCAATTTCACCTTTTCACATCTAAGACAGAAACTGAACAATATACGACATCGTGTATTGTATTATTATACAGATATATTCTGCTCCGGCTTTTCAATAGTGACACGTGATCCACAATATTTTCACTTACGATAATAGTTATTTCGGAATTAAGAAAGAAAACATTAGTTTACACAAACTTTGAGTGCACTTTCAAAACAACTACTTGGCGTAAACTTGCTTGCATGGACAACCAACGATTTCCTTGCACAACTTAGCTCCAGTATCGGTGTGCATACTCTTTACCGTGGGTTAGCAATGATTTTTGCCGCGGGGAGTATTTTTTCTGTCAACATTCTGAACTTTGGCGAGCCTGCAGCGACGTATTTCACTTGCCTTTTCAAATTACCCCCAAGTTATGTAAAAGCTTTCCGGGGCACTGGCGTTTCTTTCTGCAATAATGACAAGTCGTTTCTACGACAAACTGCCCCGGCACACAAGTATTTTCTTCCGAGCCATTTGTTCCGTTGTGTCCCGCTCAAAACACACACTTCCTCTGCTTTATTCATTTGTTTCCATCCAGAAGTTTCTGTTTGCAGTGGTGCCAATTCATTTGTTCGCTTATCAAGTCGAAGTTAGTTTCTCTCCACAGATAACAGTTTGAACAAATGTCGACCTTACAGTAACTTCTTCAGTAAAAATATAAAATTATAAACACACTGTCATACAATTATTCCTTTAAAATTTAGTGGTATAAAACGGCATAACAATACCGTTACATATAGCGCTCATTGAGTTTGAACCCTGGATCATTGCCTGTATACCTATGTACATACAAACACGTATTATTCGCTGTAAACATCGGCTACTACTATATCACATATGAACACAAAGTTTTTTTTTTTCAAGTACGCCACTAAAAGTAACAAATTTCAGTCATAAAGTGATTACGATTTTATATTATACACAACATTTCCTATATATATCATACATAGATCACAAACATTTATAGGAACAACATAATATAACTTACTAACTATATGTATAGCCTGTTAGTAGATTCTTCTCTCACGCATTTTGCTAAGAATAATGTATATCAATTTACATGCTCCTCCACGCAATGTCATCTAGGAATCTAATGATATATCAATTACCTCTATGTTTAACTTTTACTATATACAAAATCCCTAAAGTACTAGTTTGGCTGTATATTATTCAACTTTTTTCAGCAACTGTTTCGGAATTATTTCTCGAACACAATTAAGCCAAGCCTCATATGTTTGCTTAGTAAGTCACCAAATCTTACATTGGTCCATTGATGCCTTTCTCTTCATACTCTCATCGTATGGATCTACGATAACCAACACCTCTGCACTAGGCTTCTCTACACACAAGAGCGAGCCGTTATACACATCAAACATTTTCTTAATATGCTTATCTGCAGCATGACTCAACGCATGATTCTTCAAAAAGATGAGATCGCCCACTTCGGCTTGCCAAATCTGCCGAGTTTTCTTCTTATGTTAGGCCATTGCGCTTTGATGTTCCGATAAACTATGGTTTAAAAGAAAAACTATATCGTTCAAACACTTATCAAATTCGGTATGCTTTTGAGCACAAATTAGCCTCCATAGTCTGCTGATCTCCTTATGTGTCCTCCCGACAGGATTCGAAGATGCGTGGTACGGCGTCGTGAGACACACTCGTATTCCTTTACTCTCCATGGCTCTGACAAACGTCTTCGACGTCAAACATGGACCATTATCTGCTAAAATCATACGTGGAAGATCTAAATGCAAAAAATAACTATCCACACACTTTAATACACACGTAGTAGTTGCGTTTCTCAAAGGGTACGCCATCAAATATCGCGTGTGCACATCCAAACAGGTGCAAATATATGCATACCTTTGACGTGTACCGTAATTGGCAACTTACCTATGAGATCAATGGAAAGCAAATCACGTGGTGCCGAAGATATTCAAGAAGCATTGGTATAGCGGACTGAAGCAAGTAGTTTCCAACAGTCGTCGCGGTGGGTTAGTGTCTGTTTTATGTCTCTGACACACCACACAGTTCAAAATATGCCTTCTGATATCAGTACGCATTATTTCCCAAAAGATGTTTTCTATAATGCTGGCGTGCGTTTTGGTCATGCCGAAATGTCCTCTTCCATCGTAATAACAAGTAATAATTTTCTGAGTTGACGTGCTGGGTACCATGATCCTCCATATCGTTGGTACATGGAAATCTCTCTTCATTAATACTCCATAGACTACCTTATAAAAGTAATCAGTTACCTTTTTACCAAGGTTGATATTTTTTCTCCATCTACTAGTACTATGCGAAAATACTTGCTTAGGGCGCGATCTTGACGCTGCTTTTCTACAATCTCGGTAGCGGATAAACTTCCTAAGTTCTCCGGTATGAGCTCAAAGAGATGTATTAAATCTCAGGTCCCTTTGAATCTCAGGTATCTTTGATCGTGTAATAGCAGCTGCTGCCACATTGGATACTCCTGGTAAGTAGGTGATATTCATATCCAAATCTTGCAACTCCAGGTTCCATCTATATAATCTACCGTTCCAAAATCTAATGCTCTTAAGATGGAGTAAGGCTTGGTGGTCCGTTAGCATATGCACTTTGCGTCCTATCAGGAGATTCCGCCACTTACGAACAGCACGTACGGGACCTAACAGCTCAATCTCTGTAATTGTGTACTTTGCCTCGCAGGGTTTCAGTAATTTACTGGTGAAGCGAATGAAGATTTTTCCTGCCCATCCATCTGGTACAAGATTGCGGCCGTACTGTTCGTGGATCCATTCGTGATGATACGAAAATCCTTTGTAAGATCAGGATGAACAAGCATCAAATTCTCAAACAACTCCCTCTTTAGCCTTTCGAAGCATAGGTTATGCTCAGAGGTCCATTTCCATCTCTTGCCTGCTTTTGTTAACTCGTACAGTAAACGTGCATTTCCAGCAAATCCATATATGAATTTGGAATACCAATTCATAAGGCCTAATATCGTCGCCAACCTTTTAAGTTACTAGGCGGAGCGAGTTCTTTAATTGTCTTCAAATACTCCTCATCATTTTGTATTCCTTCCGGTGACCCTACAAATCCCAGAAACTTTACTGTTGTTGATAAGAACCTACACTTATTGAGGTTGACGGTGAAACCAGCTGCTCCCAAGCGTGTTAGGGTTTTGTCAAGTAACTCCAGGTGATCCTCTAGGTCTTTCCCGGGTACAAAAATGTCATCGACATAAATAACAATGCGCTGAAGTACGTCATCTCCCAAAGTCTACTGTAAAGCTGCCATCAGGCCTGCGGCTGCATTCCGGTATCTGTAGGCTTGATAAGAATACATTTGGTCTTCAAATGAGAAGGATACCAGGTCTTGACACGAAGAATAAAGCGGCAAGTGACAGTAAGACGACACTAAGTCCAAGGAAGAACTATTGGCCAACCCGACGAACTTGGAGAATAGATCCTTGAACCTTTCTACCTTGAGTTTCATAAGATTTGTTCTTTTATTCGGGGATGTTAAATCTAGGGAGGGGCATACTTCCCCTGGCTCTTTCTTCTTCACAATCACCAAGGGGTGATGATGTCGAGAGAAGTTCTTTCTGATGACTCAAAACTGAAACCGCTTCTGTATCAGTTTCCTCACCTTATCCCGGTAACAGAATGGTATGGGCTATCTTTTCGGTATGAACTCCTATTTTGTATATAAAGCCTTTTACCCTTCCGAGGTAATTAGTAAAGATGCAACGATGCCGAACTAACACTTCGTATAACTTTTCTGCTCTTTCGGAGATGCTTCAGTCCTAGACACCGTTATTCTTATCTCCTCTTCAGATGCGCATCGCTTAACAAATTCTGTTGGGATCTTTGCCATACACTCTCCTCTACTTGTCGTCAGGTGTCCGCTTTGTCCTTTGCAAAACACGTTGTCGACTAGGACTACCTCTTTCACCTGCATTGCCATTACTTTGCGTTCTTCATCTTGAGCTTCTCGCCTCATCGCGTCGTACACTGTTGTACTTCTGCGCAAAGTTAACTCAAACTGAAGTACAGAGTCCCTGTCAACTGTCATTATGCCACCGCTATCGTCACTCTTCTGATGACATCCAGGTATCACATCGTGTATGCTTTCACACTCACAGATGTGCTCTTCTTTCGATTCCTGAACGACTTCACTTTTCTCCATCGAAGTTACTCTGTTTTCTTCAGCATTACTGGTGCTTGTGAGTGAGTTAGATTTTGTATGAAATGGCAGACCATATGTCTATTTCTTCACGACCTAACCTTTCTGGTTGTACGTCCATGTAAGCCTTCCAGTCGTATTTCCAATGGTATTAACACAACTCTATCCTCGGACTTTCTTTTGTTTTATCACGGTGAACTCCAGTTTGTTTAACTCTCATGTTACCCTTGCTTCTTATAATTAGATCGGGCATCCCTTCAGTCAAGCATTTATCGAAGCTCGTTTTAGTCATAGACATGCCTCCCATCTGCCTTAAGGACGTAACTATTAATATATGTTGATGTGCGTTGCGGTTTCATATCCATAAGCGGAAGATTATCTATATCTTCAATATTTACATTACACTCTTGTATGTGTTGCGCTACAACCACTTGACTCGTACTACTTCTTTCTCCACCTGGCTTCCCAAGATCTAGAGATACCTCTACCTCACGGCGGGAAGTTTCTGGACGAATAACATTTTGATTGCGCTGCTTGATTGAAGAATTCATCTTCGCCACATCCTTGTCTGTTGTCGTTACATCTGCGCACATAGGCAACGTTACTGATAGCTGGTTGGTGGTCATTGTGCCTTTTCCTTCATCAAAGTCTAAATAACATTTGAATTTTGACATAAAGTCTCTTCCTAACAAGAGCAACTGCTTCAAACTTTTGACAACCGTCACTCGGTGATACACACAAATATTGTCAATTAACAAGGGTAATATTTCTTCACCTAGTACTCCCATCTTCCGTGTACCTGTGAAGTCTACAAGGGTAACATCCTTCCGGGGTTTCACATGTCACATTACTATCTTACTATTTTTCTCCATAATTTTTCACTACATAAGTTAATATCCGCGCCACTGTCCATAAGGCTTATAATAGAATGATCTAAAATATATGTGCGAAAATAATTTTAATAGGCGAAACTCTCATAGTGAAGATTACTACGGATTATCTAATTTTATACTGAAGCAAATAATACATACAATTCTCTATCCTGTTACATATCTTGTTAATTGGACACTCCTTGACGGCACTTTTCCTGATTTTCTTAAAATTACCATAACTATACCTATTCATAAAAAAGGAGATAGAAGCGATCCGAATAATTGTCGTCCGATTTCTCTCGTACCAATATTATCTAAAGTTATTGAACAATATATGAAAATGCAGTTGTCAAGGTACATTAAAAATATTAACATTAAACATTAAAAATATATACATTATTTACACGGGATGGATCGTCTTCTTGACAACTTCCCCGAGACGGTGTCCCGATCCTCAACTCCGTGGAGTGTTGGAGGGTTTTTTTATCGAAAATTATCGTTTAAGGCATCTGATGCGTCATTTCCATTATCATTGCATCTACCTTCATCTCTGTCTCGATTCCTGGCTGTATTATCTTCAGTTCCTCCCCGTCGATATTTGCCTTTCCACCGTTCTCGACCTTTTCTGTCTCGTCGACGTCTTCGATTTCCTCTTTGTCCTCTACCCGGACTGGACTGTGTTTGCGTGTGTCTGCCGATGCGTCACTCGCATTCGCTTTCTTGTTAGGCTGTGTATCCCCCTAATTTACCTTCAACGCTTTCGCAGGAACATCCTTAGGTTGAAACGAACTATCATGATTACCATAACTATGAGACATCGTACCCGATAGGTTGAAGATAGCTTCGAGACCTCGAGCAATTTCCAACATCTCCGAAAAGTTCGTAATTCGTGAAGACGCTAACTGCTTATGATAAGAAATGAACATGAACAATATTAGACTATTACACACCTGAATTTCTGAAGTGTGAGGATCCAAATCTCTCAAAGCGTTGTACCTTTCCATAAGAAAACTATCTAAGCTCATATTTAAACGTGGAGTAAACGGAGTTGATCGCAATCTAGCAAGGCGTGCGCAGGTAGTACTATTTGAATGGTAATATTGCATAAAAGCTTTGCGAAAGTGTGGAATTGGTTTGCGTTAGACCAAAACCAAGATAAGGCTGAAGCCTTCAAAACAAACGGAAATAGGCGTACCCACTGTGACGGGTATTCCCACCATGGTCGCTTCTCTCTCGAACTGTGATAGGAATGACTTCGCTGATCTCCCATAAGTTGAGCCAGAAAACGTAGTAAACGATTTGATTTCACCTAACTTCATCGTTAAATTCTGTGAACCGCGCCTGGGCCGTTCTCCAAATGACTTTTCCACATGCCGTTGCCTGCGTCCTTCACTTAACTGGAGCCATTCTTCTACATCTGAGTTGTCTGAACCATGTAAAGATGGGATGGTATGAAATGAATCTTCTTCATAGTATCCACTTTCATTTGAACTGCCTTCACTGTCTCCACATCTTCGTCTCATTTACCTACAACACCTGTGGATGTGGTTCGTATATCTTCTTCTTCAATGTGCTCTGCGTGTAGAATTATGCGCCGAACAATGTAACATACCTCTACTTTCGTTCATGTGTCTGGGAGAGGTTCTTTCCGCGAATAAACGCGTCCTCGTCTCATTCATGCTGTCGTAGGTCATACTTGCCAAAACATTCCTATTTCCAATAACCCTTGGCGGCCGCAAGCTGTCGTCACCATTGTGTCCATCCAAATCGGAATCAACGGGATAACATAATCGTCCCCTCGAGGTTAACTGGTCGGTGATGTGTCCCCAAAAGTATTTTCTTTAACTACTTGTACCGCCGCGATTTTGTCTTCGAGCACGTTTATACGAAGATTAAGAGCTCTACTTTTGCTGTAGCATTCTGCGCATGAATTGTTAACTTGGCTCTGCACTTCCATCATATCCTTTTCTGCCGTTTCTCTTAATCCATCGGCTACTATCAGCATGGCCTGTGTCTTTATGTGCAGTATTTCCCTTTTCGTTTCATGTATATCTTACATTTTGTCGCCAGTTGCTGCTGCTTCGGTTTCATATCTTCAGCCAACTCCAGGCGGGCTTGCTGTTCTTTACTTTCTCTATCTTCGCATTTATCAACCAACACCTTAAACTTCTCTGTCAACCCTTTTTGTTCTGCCTTTAATTCCTCTATATATTTAGGATTTTGAGCCGTCATTTCCTTAATCTCGGAGGTATTAGCTTGAACTTCCTGTAACGAAGTATTAAAATTCACTCTGCATCTTCTGTAATGAAGTATTTGCTTTATCCTGCATCTTATGCATCGAGGTATTGGTTTCATCCTGCATCTTCATCAATTATAGTTTCATCCTGCCCCGTTTGCAGTTCCTGTAATATGCTATTGATTTGCTAAAGCGTTGTACTTAAGTCTTCTACCATGGGTGGAACGACTTCACTCTTGGTATCTTCCTTCTTCTTTATATTCTCAAGTTCCATCTGACTCATTCCGATCAATCAACTTACTCAAATTCCCAGTAACCGTCACTCAAACGTTTACTCATTTGTTTCACCCTGTCCATGTGGGCTAGCGCCATAGATGCAACTGCGTGTTCCTGATGGGATAACAGACAACGAATCAATCTCCCCTGAACCCCCAATGCACACCTCTGAAGTCCTGAAAAGACGGCCTTCACTGCCAAAAAAGAAAACGTTTACATATGGGGTGAAGCCGGAGATGAATAAGGGCACTGAATATATGATGGAAGTATAGAGTATAGAGTCTATATTACTTCGATCCACGCAGGAGACCACGATCACAGCACCGATATAACGAAATATCAAAGAACGAACGAAACCTTTCTCAGAACGATAAATTATTTTGCTTCAATACCGGTAAATAATGCTGCACGAAAATGTTATTAGTACATCTTAGGTACATAGCTATCACTACCACATGCACTTAACATAATAAGTATTATGATTTTTTTTCAGAAAAAAATATTGCTATAATATTAATTGTTTTATTATCATTTTCTCAGACACACATAAATCTTTATGTACTTTGGGTACGATGAACATTCACTGTACCTGAACAATATATTTAAGGTAAGACAACGACTCCACAACTTTCAATAAAACTAATGAACCATCTGGATCATGCCAGAGATATCACATATGAGAATCAGATACAGTATCCTGACCTTAACTGTGAATTCAAAAATATACGAACTTCCAATGTATAAGTACTATCAAAGATTTTTTTAATATGTATATATATATATATATATATATATATGTGTGTGTGTGTGTGTGTGTGTGTGTGTTTGTGTGTGTGTGTGAGCGCTGCTTGGCTACTACAACTTACTCAGGAATATATGTTTAGTACTCAATAAAGCTTATTTCCTCTAAACTATTTAACATGAACTTTTGCTACGACAGCTAAGATAATTAAGCTTCGTTAGCTCAGATTATATTATATCTCTGTTCTAAGCTATGATACTGAATTAGGTGTGGAGGAGACCCTATCCTACCTACGCCTGACTATCAATATATTGCGTAACTACTTGGCGTAACTAACTCACTTGGCACCACTACGCTGCTATTTGTTTGGTATCAGGTTATATTAATGCTTCCGTTATTTCACGAAATCAGGAATTACTTATGAAAACAGACTAATACTGCCACAAACATGCATTTATGTCTCGTTGTCACTGATTTTTCACTGCACTGCACTTATATATTAGCATATGCCAACAGCGTTTCTCGTTCACTGAACTCTTTACAGGAATATTTTTCACATTTCCTTAGGGATGGAAAATTTACATGTTACACTTGAATTGCTGCTACCAACACCGTGTACTGCTCAGCTTCACCCTTTCGCATCCAAGACAGGAATCGAATAATATACGTCCTTGTATATTATATTATTGTACGGATTTATTCTGCTCCGGCCTTTCGATAGTGACACGTGATCCACAATATCTTCACTTACGATAATAGTTATTTCGGAATTAAGAAAGAAAACAATAGCTTACACAAACTTTGAGTGCACTTTCAAAACAACTACTTGGCGTAAACTTGCTTGTATGGACAACCTCGCACAACTTAGCTCCAGGATCGGTGTGCATACTTTTAACATAACAAGCGTGTCACTTTACCGTGGGTTAGCAATGGTTTTTGCCGCGAACAGTATTTTTCTGTCAACACTTTGGCGAGCCAACTTCTTGCTCAACTCAATTAACTGCAGCGAAATATTTCACTTGCCTTTTCAAATTACCCAAGTTATGTAAAAGCTTTCCAGGGCACTGGCGTTTCTTTCTGTAATAATGACAAGTCATTTCTACGACAAACTGCCCCGGCACACAAGTATTTTCTTCCGAGCCATTTGTTCCGTTGTGTCCCGCTCAAAACACACACTTCTGCTTTATTCATTTGTTTCCATCCAGAAGTTTCGGTCCGCAGTGGTACCAGCTCATTTGTTCGCTTATCAAGTCAAAGTTAGCTTTTCTCCACAGATAACAGCTTGAAGAAAAGTCGACCTTACAGTAACTTCTTCAGTAAAAAAATATAAAATTATAAACGCACTGTCATACACTTAAACCTTTACAATTTAGTGGTATATAACGGCATAACAATACCGTTATAATGTTCATTGCCATATATCAGCAAAATGTAACACGAATACGGATGCTCTATTTATATAATCACAATCCAGAATATTCTAAAAGTTAAAGTTTCTTAATAAAACGGGGAAAACTAGGTGCATGGATAAACATGTTTAGAATTTTATTCATATGTGACGTAAGAGGAAAATACACTAAATATCCAAAAACTGAAAAATCTACACCAACTATAAGTCTATCTACCTATCACAAGTCCCTTAAATCACTTTCAGGACACTTTTATCAGCATGATATTCTCCGAAAAGATTCGGTGTAGCAACACTAAATACGAGACTATAATCACGAGCAGCGATCGAAACTCAATTTAGTATAAAATGATTCTTAGACTTCCAATCGACTTGGTCTTCGCTTCATCATTCCTCCCTATCATAGCACACCAACCTCTTATCACTGTCTTAGTCGCGCCTCGCTGGGTAACGATTATACATTTATTGCGTCACGAATGTGTTGACAGAAACAAAGAAGCTATCTACTGTCTTGTTTACATAAATTCGAATTGCAAATTTATTGGAAATGAATTTTATTCATTATTCTTGACTATGACTCTGTGACTTTGGTTTCTCCATTTATAAATATGTTTGTTGCGTTGGTATTTACAAGCTGGAGATATATATATATATTTTACAAAAGTGTGTTGTCGTAAGCAGAAGGCACCCAAAAACGCAACGACATATAATTGTAATTGACTGATGTTGATGCAGCGTAATGGCCAGCAATGTTAAGTAAATCTTAATATTGAGCCCTATATACTTGTTTGTAGCTTCTTTCCTTCGCTGAACGTACGTTTTTAATTGTAGTACTGTCCATCTTCACAACGTATCTGTGGTAGATAGTGGTCGTCACTCCTTGTTCCTTGAAACGTAGTCCACTCGGTAATGGTGTGTCATCGGCTAATAATTCATTCAAAACATGATGATACGCTTCATAACCATTGTCTTTCTTCTGTTTACCAACAAGCATGTTTAATCTTCCCTCGCAAATGTTCTTCTTAATAGAAAGCGGTATATGCCCTTGTACCCAGTGGTATGTACTTCATATTTTCCTTCTTCATTAATTGTTGCTGTTTGGTAACAAATATCCATTACTGTTCTTGTGCCTCCACTTTTGACTGCTTCGCTCCAGGATCAGTGATATCAAGGGTATGAAATTCCCATAAATCAATAATAGATAAATAGTGACATAATGCTTATAGAAGACAATCTATCAGCATCGTATACTGTCACTTTGCATATTAAAATCCACCCAAGCAATGTTTCTTTAGCAACCAACCCTTATCCTAAGGCAATTCATTTTCCAGTGAAGATATTTCCTGATATCCGCTCCTATTAAAATTTCTATTGTGCCATGCCCTGTCAGAAATCTCCACATAGAATTATTAAAGCTTATCTTACCATGGACCACCGATTATTGCCTTCATACTATTGCAAATAACCAGTTGACCCAAACTTTTTAAATTACAAGGATAATCGCCACTGAGAGTACTCGGTAGAACACGAGAACTGTTATGCTCATAGGACGTTGATAAAATTCCTCCGAATAGCGTATGATAAACACTTCCTTTCCTCATAGTTTCATATTCCATTTCTACAGCAATAGTACTCCTATTATATGACTTTTGTGACACCGAATCAACAATCGCTCTTAAACATTTTTCCGACCTTTACTTTCACTACCAAAATTTTCAGAAGTATTTCCGTGGAAACAAGATTGGTCAGAAAATTTTCAATAACTGTTTTGACTGCACCGATCGTTTTGTTTTCTCCAACATTATCACCTGTCTTGACATTTTACCATAACACATAAGACTCACGTGGTTATCCTTGCAAAAGCCACATTTCAATTTCGCTCGGCACTTTCTACTCGTGTGCTAGGGCTTCAACCATCGAAATCAATAGTCTTTCGCCTTTAGTATCTTAATTAATTTTCTTAGTGAGACCAATCACGTGCCCTCGAATAGCCTCTCACTTGCATGTGTATCATTTCAAAAATATACTTTACCGAACTCGGTTTCAGGTTAACTAACTCTGTCGAGGTTGGAATAACTTCGGTACGATCACATTCCCCTTTTCTTTACCGTAGACCTATTATTACTTTTTCTAAAGTCTAAACCTGCTACAGCAATAGCTATTCTCTCTTCTTTAATTAAAAATAACATTAATTTTTCCTGTCTAGTTTCAGCAGAGGAATCTGTACCATTCGTAGTTGTCCTTTGAAACGTGTAAAAAAGTTCTTCGGGCAAACAGGATTCCACAAACTGATAAAGCATAGCTGTGCACATGTCTGATGTTACTGCTAAAGCATCTACTGGTCAATCGGTGTTCATATTATGCAACATCAGTATTAATTATAACACCAGTATTATACATTTCAACTAAAATACTGTGACGGATAAAATGAGATTTTAGTCCTTCAATAATCACTTAAAGGGAAACTTTCCACGAACTGTCTTGCTCTTGACCCGGGTACATTAGATTGTACTGGTACTGAAACTTGTCACTGATTGAGATATTCATCAATTCTTTTAAACTGACTCCAGAAAGGAAGTCAATTTCTAACGTCACTATCAAACTTCACAACCCGTAGCTTAAACTTGCGTTTGTGTTCTACGTTGGCAACACTGCCCACATCACTAAACACTTTCTTGGAAGCATGCTTGTTTAAAAATTGTTCTATATTATTCTGATTTTATAAAACTTAGCGTCTTACTTATCTGCAATTTATGCTTTTGCTACTCATTCATCTTTCTTGACGTCACTGTCCAACAGGAAGTTACTGCGTTCTATACTATTGAAGTTTAGTAAATTTCTCTTCGAGCAAAGTAAATTTATTTTGCACTTCCACTAAGTCCGCATATTCAGAATTACACGCTTCTTGTACTGCACTCAAAACTCGCGTGAACACCGCTCTCGCAACTGCATGTATTTTCCTGGTTCTCTCCATAGTTTTAAACAAACTTCAGCTCTGTCACGGTTAACAAATTTTATAAACTATGTCAAAATTAAACGTACAAGAACTGCCGTTTCCTCATTATTGCGCGTTACTTTTTCACACAACATAAAGACTACTGTCAAAGCTATATACAAACGTTTCCCACAAAAACAAAATCACCAGATCAGAATGCTTGTTTTATTTTCAACAAATGGTATTCCAATTGCTCATTAGCAAGGTTCTACCTAACAGAGTAATGGCGTCAATTGGTGAATCAAGTACATGTTCTATGATAACCCTTCAGATATGTATAAATAAATGAGGAAAAAAGAAGTGAAGAAGACTCAAGTCACTATATGTATATGTAGTCCACATGTGTTGTATTTTATGTTAATCTGTATAAAAATGAAAATGTATAAACAATCAAAGACAAAGAATGCCCCTACAATCGAAAATCGAGGTCTGAATTACATTAGAATGTACATCACTCCTTACATTACAAAATGAACAGGGGAACAAACCACGCAAAATGCTCGAAATCGTAAAAGACTGTACGAACGAAAAACTAGGCTGTTTCTTAAATCTCGAGTACATCCAGTAGTACTCACATGTGAAGAGGTAGGAGTGGAAGATGGGCTCTATACGTTAAAATGATAATGATAGCTATGTGTACACACCGAGATAAGTGATCGACACCTATCGAAAGTTACGCGTTGGGTGTAGGTTCTTAAAAGTTTCACATCGAAGTTGAACTTGTGGGAAACCTCTTTTATACCGCCACATACAGTAGGCAATGGTGACTGCTTTTATTATTTCTCGTACTTTAAAGCAAATTAGTACTTTCTGCGTGTTCCTAATTTTGAATTTGTATTCTTTTTAAAGTGGTACTTAACAACATTGTGTATGAAATTTGTAGAAGAAGTAAAATGTAACTCACATTTTAACCTCCTCAGCCCGGACGCTTCATTTTTTGTTTAAAAACTTGTACTTTCTTATTTTCTTACTGTTTGCAGCCTGTTGAAGGCAAATTTGGTCTTGTTTTCTTTTTCTTACATCTGTGAACTGGTAGGGGGGTATCATATATGACACCTTGGAACTCAATGAGGACAAAGTTTGCAGACAAATATATAACTGGTAAAGTTTCTAAGACAGGTTTATTTAACCCAATATTTCTCCAACTATTTTTAAATTAAAAGAGTACATATCTTCGGATTTTATTTTACATTTTACCTAAATATAAGTGTACTTTAAAACAAACAATAGTGGAAAACAGTAAAAATGATCTATTTATAAACGAAAAAGTACATTTTTGTTAATTTTTTGGCGAATAATAACATTGTACTTACACTGGAATACTTGCAACACAGTGTTTTTTTTTTAAATATATCGTGTTTCTTACAAAACAACACATTCATTTTGTGTGGAAGTCATAGAAGCAATCACGTTCAGTTGCGAAGCAAAGAAATACATTACAGGTTTTACAGAAAACAAAAGTTAAACGGTTACAACCATGATTTCGGCACTTGGATCTAGTCTTCTGTTCTTTCTTCATCATTCGAGGTAAATGTGAAGCATGATGAATTCGAGACGCCAAACATGATAATGGTGCTCCAGTTTGTGGGCTTTTCTTTGCTTGAAGCTCTTCTTCTTCATCACTGTCTTCTCCATCAGACCTTTCGTTTTCTGACAAAATTTCTTCCTCATAGAAAATTAAGTTCTCTGCGATATCTAACTTGAAGAAATAATATGGCAGTATATCCTTTTTTCTCCACTTGTTGAGTAGAGCGGCTTCGCGATATTCAATCCAGGATGAGGCTAAAGCGAAATCAATGAAATGATGAATCAGTCCACTTTTTAGTTCGTTATCTCATTGCTTATTTTCCTATTATTCTGTCTAGCAAATCAACATCTCCCATCTTCTCGTTGTATTGCTTCACAATAAGTGGTCGAGGAACTTTAATGTAGTCACGATCTTTCTTCAACCATCTTCGGCACTCGTGGAAAGGTTGAACTCCGTGTTCAGTTGACGCCAGGTGAAACGATCTATTATCGAACCATTTAACGGCTACCTCTTACCAATTGGTCAAAGGAACCTCTTTGTTCTCTCTTCATGTCTTTGTCTTGTTTCAGCTGTAATGCACGCGGTAGGTGGCTAGACATGATAGTTCCGCTTGCAAGTATGCTTCTGTAACAATATAGCTTGTCAAGGAGCTCGAAAGATGTGAAGTACCTGTCCATGTAAATTGACGAATGAG
Organism: Lepisma saccharinum; assembly: GCA_022664845.1. Lineage (NCBI taxonomy): Eukaryota > Metazoa > Arthropoda > Insecta > Zygentoma > Lepismatidae > Lepisma > Lepisma saccharinum. The sequence continues at coordinate 1,387 of JAGDQP010035923.1, read as the reverse complement.
AAGGCAAAATATCTGATAATTTCAACACAATTCATCCTCTAATGTCAAACTTCTCTGGCATCGGAACTTTCTCGGAAACGATTGGTCTTCCATTTACCTCATACATATACAAATCCAGAGGAATTCCTGATGTGCCTGACATAACGAAATTCTTCCAACCAAGAGGATTTGGCTTGCCTTTTACGTATTGTCGCATCTTCACGTGGCCGTGGAAAGGTATTATTTGTTCATCCACACATACATCTTTTGGCCGTGAATTTTCAAGGCACGCTTGTCGCACGTTCTGTAACAATGGTCTTACTTTCCAATAACAATCCTCTTGTTTCCTTTTTTCAGTTATAGTTTTATCATCCACCACTTTTACGTTGTTTCTCAATGTATAAAATATGTCCCGAGATATTGTATCGGCAACCAACGGGTAGCGCGTACGTTTTTCCAATACATTCTTATTCTTGGGAATCCTAACAGTGCTGCAATTATGCTCACACCTCAGAATTTCCGAAATTCTGCACCAGTACAGTTCAATGATCTTCCTGTAATCGACACATGTTGAACATTCATACAGTCACTCATCTGCTCTCAAACATAGAGGGATTTATATACCGGCAAAAGTACTGAAATCGTGTACTTACGATTGGTATGTCTTGTCCAGAAGCACTAGTATCATTCGTATTAATGGCGGGGTTTCAAACCTGAAAGAAAAACATATTGTTACACATTAGATACAAATTGTAATTTCAAAGTATTTTATAAATTAAACTTTTGAACGCATTATGTTTCAGATTGTGAATGAAAATTGAATTATCATGCTATACCGAGAAAATGGAACTAGATTCAGGTTTTTTTCAGTGGCTCATCTAGCAAAAACTCTCAGGGCACTGTTGTAACTCCCATCAGCTTCATATGTTAAAATTGTTTTTCTAGGAGGCTAGGCTTGATCTAGGGTGACTAGAATCTAGATCCCTATTCACGTGTAAGTCGTTTGATTAAAAAACTCATTATATTCCCTTTTAGTATCGATGTAAGAAGCAGTGGCAGATTACACAGAGGGCTTTCGGGCTGAAGTCCACTCCCCTAAAAAAAAACGGAAATCCTAAAACTGAAGTAGATGTTAGTTAATCCTATTTTTATAAATTTGAAAATCCCCCAAAATTCCAGGATTTCTACCACAGAAGAAAATACCTCCCAAAATATTTTCCTAACTCCGTCACTGGTAAGAAGATATAATTCTGTGTTTACTGACCTATTTCCAAGAACCAATAGCTAAAACCTTCAAAATAGGTTTGGCAATATTCCAATTCTTTCTCTTAACCTATAAATGTGAAGATAACAAATGAAAATAAGGAATAACATAAAAGAGCTAACTAAACTTACCTATCAGTATGAC
>JAGDQP010035922.1:5362-19322 GCA_022664845.1 Lepisma saccharinum | reverse complement strand
GTATTGAACTTTGCAGTCACCCTTCCGCTTCTGTCCTAGCTCTATTGATTGACCTTTAGTACATTAATTGTGGCTTTCCCTAGTACTCCCTCAATTTCGTTTATTACAATGTCCAGCTTCTCTGAATTGTGTATTATACCATCCTCGAAATTGACAAATTAAGTTTTTTACATCTCCTGCTGTACTGCACTTATCTTTTCCCCCTTTGGTATATTCACATTCGCCCTTAAATCAACTGATCTCATATTTGTAGTTTTCTCATTTTTGTTAACTGTCTTGCGTTCTCTTATAGTCAAAGTTGTGCCGATGTTTCATATTGTTGGGTATATTTGACATGAATTTCCAAGATATTAGTTGGCCGAGGGTGGATCTTCGGCGTACGATAAATACCAATGTTACAAACTTTCCATGATTTTTTAAAAAGTTACGTTTTCCGATAATTTTGAGTTTTCTTCGCCTTCTTCTTCTATAGAATAGGCACGATGGGTACATAAGCTACCGCGTTGGAATTTTCTTTCTACATGCTTTCCAACGAAGTATGATTATTGGCCATATGATAATAAGACCACCCAGTACACATTACTATGTATTTGCTTTCCATTTCGTTCAGCATTTTACAAATATAAGAGTATTTCCACAATTTTTCTTCACTTTCCAGAAACCAGAATCTGACTATTACATCATCGATATCTCCTAAAGTAATTGCTCTCGAGTTGCCAACATTTGCATGTGCACATATTTTGACATTGTCACCATGACGGAAGAAAGGAATTTAGAAGTTTTTTCTGCCACATCAGTATGTTTGCTTGTAAAGGTTAAGTCTTCTCTCTCTCTCTCTCTCTCTCTCTCTCTGCGGAAAGCAAGCGTAGGAGGACTGGGAAGTTTAGATATGTTAATCAGCATGATAAACTGTATCACTGTGCGAAATATCAGCTTTACAGTATTTGATCGTGAGTTGAAACCTATCTTTCGTGGGCGAAATTTAGTTTCATTGATTTTCATTCATTCAAATATTGAATAATATAAATAGAGTAGGAGGTAGAAGATCAGACTTGGAAATTATTTTACAAAGAAACGACGTTTACCAAAAATGACGTCGAGGACTCATTGCAAACCTTTCTTCAGTTTCCTCTAGCTTGATTCCAAAAAATACTAAGGAATACAACAATTAACGAATATTATTAGAATCACTTAATCATTTTTATCTTCTTAAGTTAACCAGATAATTTCCTAAGAGTTTCAATTAGAAAAGGTATTTTAGAATGGAGTATTAGAACAAAATATCAACAATAATGGATGTATTATTATTTGTCAGTAAACAAGGCCCACTTCGCTATTACAACAGGATATTTTCATTTTTGTCCTGGGAGAAAACAGCGCTTATTTGTACATCTAGGAGAACACAGGTGACTGTTATACTAAGAAGCATCATCTCAGAAGAATCTTGTGAAAGTGTTCGGATTTTTTTGGGAGTCTACCACATGAGATAAATAATAATCAATAACATTTTTTCCAAATCTAAGTCTATAATTAAGATGTGACTTCGAATTAAGAATTAAGGCTAAAATTAAGAATTCGAATATGATAGGGATGAATCAACTGCTTATTTATTACACAAATGATGCGTTATTTAGTTTGTATTGTGTTTGTTTGTATTTGGCTTCATGTATTGCGGGCCTTCTAATAATAATAACTTAAATTACACACTGTGATGTTTCAAATACAATGTATTTCGATAAAACTCTCTTCTCAAGTAGAGTAATGGTGTGATACTCTGAACGGAGGATGACACCGTAAGAAAGTCTTTGTGTTTGTCCTTGTCTCTGACAGAAGTATAGGAAGCTTTTGGTGTGCAATTGAGCAGAAACAATATAGCAACCTTCCTAGATTGTTTCAACTCAATTGCAGACCAAAAGCTTTCTATTCTTCTGTCAGGGACGAGGACAAACACCTATTTGCCTTCAGAGTCACTCTCCGATCAGAGTCTTCCACCCCTACCCTATACATCTAACCAACGTGGATTTTTATTACTTATTTTTTTTTTCAAATAATTTCCAATAATCATAATGCATGTTGACTTACTTATCGAAATTCTGATGTCAAGCTGAGAAAATTCTGAAAAATGGACAATTTTACCTTTGTTCTGGGGTGGTCTTTAATCACATCGGACTTGGTAGAAGTCGACAAAAGTTGTTGTCATGATTACAAACTCTATTTACTCCTTTCATCACTTCTTTTACCACCTAACTTAAGAAGAGATCCCGTGATTTTCCATATCCCGTGGTCACTACTCCTTGATTTCTTACCATCACATACATTTACCAACGTCACATAATATCTTATTTATAATTGATTCGTATATGATATCCTGCTTTGAGTGAAATTATCACATCCCAGAAAGTTTCTGACAAAACAGTTTCCTGTCTTGTCTTATCACATCCTTATGATTAGGTTCAGGACGCTCAAGATATTAGTTTTTGAAGAAATTTTACAATAAATTAATTTTACTCGGTATTTTAAGAACATAAAGTCAGTTTGTGTTAGTTAAATATCAGCTAATTTCCTATCCTAATGTAGATGCAATATTACGTTTCGTTCACTTCTAAAATCCTCATGAATTAGATGTTAACATTTATTTTCACTCGGGGGTTGGTGTATTTTGATCCCAGGAAATTCCGGTTACTAGTTCATTGTCTGTCGGTTATCCTCATCTTGAAGATGCTTCTGCCTTCATATTTTAAAACGTAGAGTGCGATATAGAGATATAAAACGACAACCAAAGTTGTTTAGTTTCACTGCCAAGGGGAACTTTAATTTACTTATTTATGGCATTTGTTCATCTATGGCTCAGGCCACTTGCATAGAGTGCGAATGCATTTTTCTTTCTTCTAGGTTTTCAAGATCTGTATAAAACGAGAAATGCCATGAGGTGTGTTTCCCTTCTATTGCTTACTGGTTGTTGAATTTGCGATGCTTCTCATGAGAGAAGCATCGCAACATTTTTAAAGAGGAGAAAGACAGATAAAGAGAAAGAGGGTACATTTAAAATTTTCCAGAGTTCAAAACCATATATTATTTAAAAGTCTTTTTTTAAAACAAAATACAACATATTTTTTGTTTGTTATATCATTGCATATAGTGGATTGTTATGAGTTGTATCATAAATAATTTATGGGCACGTAGCCACGTGCGCTATAAATAAAACCACCCTTAAATGAATGGAAGGGTAAAGGGGCTAGGTTGATAGTAGTGGTTGGAGTAGTAGTGGTGGTTGGAAGTAGTATATATTTCCCAGATGAAATTTCTAAAACAACCATATATTTCTTGATTCTTGGAATTTAATATTTTTAATGGAAAAAATGAGCTAGGTTCTGGGGCAGAAAAAGGTGTTACGCAGCTCTTATATGTGTGGGTTTGTAAATGTTTATGGCGTATTGATGAGAGAGAGAGAGCGTGAAAGCAAATGAATATGTGTTGCGTGTGTGGAAGGGGTGGAAAATCCCGAGGATCACCCTCATAAGTTATGTCTTTGTTGGTGTTGGGAGCTGACTGTTAGTTTATAAAGGGACACATTTCAGAGATCTTTCTGGAAACTGTAATCAATCTACTCATGGTTTTGGTACACAGAACATGATTAGTTACATGGATTTTTGTATTTATACGCAAACACACATACGAAGTCATAAATATATGCATTAACACAAACAAAAACATGCGGTGTACAGCATACATAAATTATTACTGCGTGTTCAAAGTGTAAACAGGAAGCACACCACGGTGTAGAAAATTTGGTAATATAAAATTACAAACGAGATTATATGTAAGGATGGCGAATGAAACTTTACATTTTATTGTAGTCCAAAACTTTACCTTGTATACAATGTGTTAAACAGAACAGTCCATTTATCTCCATTGCAGACATAAAGCCCAAGTTTAAATATTCCCCCTCTGTATCTAGTTGGCATTCAAATTCTCAAGATACAAGTATCAATGCAATATTTATTTTGAGGAAGAAGTTTATGAAGCTGTAAGTAGACTCGACTGAAATGATCTACTTTTTCTTTTTATAGAAAAGAAAACTTCAATGTGGCACGGAGATTTTCGTCGATTTTGTTCCCTGAACTTTGTTTTCCAGCTTCACTTTTCAACCCATTCTTCAAAGTTAATGGCTCGTTATAGCCTTGTTCTAAAAGCTACCGTACTGCTCTCATGAGTACATACAAAATTCTACCCGTTTTTGGTGTGCATATACGAGGAAGTGCTGAAAAATAATACCTCTTTTTTGTGGAAAAACGGTTGAAGTTATCAGTATAAAAGAAATGCAGGTACAGTACTACAGCTTTAATCTTAAACTCTCAATAAATATTTTCCATAATAATCGCCATGGAAATCAACACACTTCTGCCAACGTTTGAAGCTGTTTCTTAATGCCGCAAGTGTGAAATTGTTCATCCTCACGACGAAACCACAGCTGGACTTCCTACTTCACTGCATCGTCTGATTCAAAATCATTGCCTCTCAGGTGATTCTTAAGTTTTAGAAAAAGATGAAAATCGTATGGAGCCAGGTCTGGGCTGTAAGCAGGATGAGGTGGGACAGTGAAACCAAGGCGCTGATTCATTGCGTTATCAATGCACTAGTGTGTGGGTGAGCGTTGTCGTGTTGAATGAGAGGCTCCATTTGTGAACGAACTCGTCAAATCCGTGCTTTCAGTTTTGTGAGAGTATTACAGTACTGTTAAAAGTTGATGGTTGTCCTCTTAGGCATGAATTACATGTACACTACACCATGAAAGTCACAAAAGACTTTCAGTGTGACTTTGCCTGTCGATGTCACAGTCTTAAACATTTTGGTGCAAGTGATCGTTTCTGGCGATATTCAATGGAGATCAATTGTTTTCTGGATCGAAATGGTGTACCTAGGTTTCATCACCTGCGAGAATGTTCTTTAAGAAATCGTTACTTTTACGTACATGGCGCTGAAGCAACTGATTACAAATGTTCTTCCTGTTCTGTTTCACGTCAGGAGTCAGCTTGCGCGGCATTCAAAGTGCACAAATTTTCAGTATCGCAGATCTGCGATTATCGCCTGCACTCGCCACCTGATACGCCATATTTAGTAGTAAGCTCTACCTGTGTGATGCGACGGTTCTCCCGAATCAGTTCATCAACAAGATTACGGTGTTGTTGATCAGTTGGAGTGCGTGGCCTTCCACTTCGTTGTTTGTTGCACAAGCCAAGGTTCGCTCCCGTGGGTTTTTCTGTACGAGCACGAAGAGCCCAACGTTTTACCATAAACATCGTTCATTCTCTGATGCATGTCAATTGAGGACACAATTTCTGTCGTTAAAAATTCGATCAACGGCCACTGATTCAGCTGCACCTTAACATAGTGTTGTTACATTCCGCCATATTCGTTGCTATAGTTCTGGGTCCCCAGTAGTGGCTAGTTTCTAACCTGTATCATAGAAAGAGAAAAGTGTCATAAATTCAACGAAAAGGTACTCCCGAGTACATATTTGTTTACATCAGAGCAAAAAATATGAGGTATTACTTTTCGGCATGCCCTCGTAGAAGAGCGAACAACACAAAACGGAACTCACTTCGGACTGTACATTATCGCTATCACAGTTGATGACCTCTTGTAATATTTCTGGTAGGAGAAGAATCTCACGCCGATAAAGGTTTTGGAGTCGAAGGACACCTGTATGGCAGATTTAACGGACTCCACATCATAAAAGATTTCCTGAGGGAAGGAGCTCTACAGAGTGCAAAACCGGTGATCGTCTGTAGGGCATAAGTCAGGAGAATAGACATGTGAAGTAAAACCTCCCAACCAAAGTACATCAATTTTTGACGGGTGATGACAACTGCATGTAGCCTGGCCTTATCGTGATGGATGATCATGATCACTGCTTAGGGATTGACGATGCATTGCCGACTCGATCGAAATGCTTTTCACAGTCTGTTTCACTTTTAACATTAGAAATGGCATTAATGGTTTGAATAATATTTATATATAATGCGTCTGCGTCATTTATATTTATATTGAAACGTCGGATTTCATCTGCACGTGCACGGAGAAAGAAGCAGGAAATTGGGTGAAGTAATTTCTACATTTTGTGAGTGACTTTTTGAGAATTTCTCTGGGGGGAAAGCATTTTCTTCGGGGGGAAGGGTACAATTCCCCCGGGCTAACCCCTAAATCCATCCTTGCTTCCATTTCACCAACACGATATTCTCTTCATGTCTGCTCGTGCACACTCACTACCTTTGCCAGTGGCTGCTCTAATGTTCCTGCGATTACGTTGCTACCAATTCAAGCACTGGATACGTTACCTGTGAGGTCAGTACTCCTTTAATCTGTGACATGTCAAAAATGGTAGAAGCTTTGCACTTACCCAATAGACCCCTATATAAATATCAAGATTCCATGGTCAATTAATGGACTAATCAGTCGTGAGCCATAGTGTTGTTACCGTTCATACAATTATTTTAATCTTTTGTGAATTGACTAATTTATTATTTAGAGCGTCTATTACCCAAATTCATAGATCTTTCAGGGTTCTTTTATTTCGCAGGTGGTTAGCTTTAGGATTCTCTACGGACACTGAAACTAATGCATTCAGCACAATTAGTCGCTTGACACTCGAAGATACATCGACATTAAAATATACACCATTCAGTTCCTAAGATCTTTGGACTTTATATTCGTGATTATATTAGTAGATATACATCTGTATTTCGCAATCACGTCGATTAGGATATTGAATGGAAATCAGAATACTGAAATTAGTACTCGGCCTACTCAACGTTAGTCACAACGCTGGCGAGTCCGTCTACTGATTTGTGTTTAATGCTCTCTTTTTCATTTTCTACACACATAAGTACCTCAATCTGTCAGATTTAACACGTATTATAACGAATTCACCAAATATGCCATACTGCTCCCCCACCCCCAACTTGACATGTTGTGAAGTCACATAAATGGTCACCAAATTTCACTTCCTTAGCTGGCTACATATAATGCAAATCATTAATGGCGCTCTACAGTAAAGTGGAGTGCTGCAGGGTACGGTACATTAGTTTAGAAGCCACGGTCACTAGCACACAGAAGAGAAGACGAAAGACCAGAGTTAACAGAATAACCGCTCTTCCGCTTTAGCCACTATTCGAGCACTAGATCCTGCGTACTAAACTCTCGAGATACATAAAGCCTTCATCCTATCACAGTATTTGCCATATATCGACATTTTAACTTCTCCATCTTATTCTTTTGTGGGTTGACGCCGTTAATGTTTCAGTACTCGACTGAACCGATTGAATTTAATTTCTGTTTCTGATAATCGAGATATGTAAAACAATAGCCGGCAAAGTTTCAAGTTCATCATACAATTTTGTCGATTCGACAAGTCTATAACTCTTTCTTTTTGTTTCGAATGTTGAGATTTAAATTTCGTATTCATGCAATGCTTGGTAAGTACTTACGTACCGAATAGAAAATACACAGATATATAATTAGATGTCAGTTCAAGTTATTCTTGACACAAGAGGGAGGGAGGGAACAAGACAATGTGAACACATGCAACATATGAAAAGAAAACAAAGAAGAGTTTCATTTAAGCCTATTACTAATGTTCTTTCTTTTAAGTGTCAAAGTGAAAAGTAAGGACAGCTGCTCTCTGACAATATTCAAGTAGTGTGATATTACGCTTTGGATTCCAAAGTTTGGAAAGAAAGGAAATACAACTATAGAAAGAGGCCTGCAGGAAGTAAATAAAAAAAGGTTGACAAGTTCATGAAATACGTGTTATGAAGCGAAATCTTTAAAAAGAAAGGAAAGAAGAAGAGAATAAAAACATCAAAGGGAATAAAGGATTGCAAATTTGCTAAAGATAACGAACCATGATAAGTATTGTTTAAAAGATAGAACAATGCCTTGTCTTATATCAATCACCTTTGGAAGAAGTTAACAACTTCTACTAATAGTTGTGACGCAGAGCACTTGCGACAAAAGAAATGTAGGGACGATCAGATATCTTTAGAATGAGAACACAAAGAGATAGAGCATATGTCCTGTTATTTTCTTTCCATGAAGAGGGTGGTGGAGGAGAAAAGGAATATTTAAACAGTGCGGATGTTGCGTACGGTAGAAATGATGAAAACGCTGGTAGAATGTTAGGAGATATTTAGAAAGGGAAGGGAGAATGTTTAGAAGGTTTTTAGAGATGATTATCTATGTGTTTCGTTTAAACATTTCCTGGGGGTAGTTGCCCTCTGGTTTTCGCATTCTCGCTCGTGCTAAGGGAAAAAAATACATCATATTCGTATATACATATGCAGAAGGGATCACGGCAAGCAGAAAAGATTAGTGATCTTCGGGGTTGAGGAGTTCTTGAAAAATCGGATCCACAGATAACTAGAAATGCATGTTCTCCGGAGGTCATCGCAATGGTTGCACCATTTTTTTCTCTCGACATTGCCAACTACAGGACGACCCTAAAGCTTCTATATTCTCTGCGACCCTGAATGTCTGCTCTTGAGGGGTGGTAAATCTGAATATGAAGTAATATAGAATAGAAGGGAAAGGATTCTTTTTTTTGAACGAAAGTTGTCTTCTGTTTCCCTTCCCTGTGCGTTTAGACGAGAGTCAAAGTTTGGGGTAGGACAGTTTATTTGTTGAATAAAGGCGAAGGGGGAATTTTTAAACATTAAACAAGACTGAAAATCCCAGAAACTTAAACGCACGAAGACATTACCTGAAGCAATTGGTTCTATATCTGCGACATTGAAATATGACGTTTTAAAATTTTATTCATTTAAGGTAATTTTCTATTAGTAGGGTACAACAAAATGCTGTTTTGGATTAGGAAAATTAACAAAACATTAATACAAAATTACGTTGAAAATAATACATTATTTATTGAATTAAAAAATACCTGGCACTCTTCTTCAGAAAGAAGATATTTGGGTTTAGAAAATCCATAGGATTCTGGAGTGAGCAATAGGATAGAAGTACCTATATTGATGATAAAATTTATATTCTTAAAATAATAAGTCTTGAGTCATGAATAACAGGGGGAATTTTTACGTTATTCATGTTCTTTAGTAATTGCATAATAATTTGATTGGGATTCGTTTGAGAGAAGTTGTGGATATTTATATACATGTAATTCAACTACATTGTACATAATTTATTGACATGATAACTAATTCGGTGATGTGAGCAACTTAATTTGGTCGTACATTAATATAACGCGTAAATGTTACGAAATAAAATCGCTGCAATTTTGGTCGCACTATTCCGCAGGTACTTAAACTGAGGATGATAATGAACAATGTGACTTGCAGGTGTTGTGTTAAATATAATTTTATTTTTATTGAAAATTATTTTTTTTATTAAGCTACATGAAATGTTTCCTTATATATAACGATATTGATAAATTCAAAATACACAAAAGAAAATGCTGCTTTTTAACATTGTTTTTCTATTTATAGGTTGTTTCTTTTTAACAATAAGGTGTGAATGATCACTTCATTTCTACTAGATAAACTTTAATTTTTCAATAGCTTGCTAATACTAGGTAAACAATTTGAAAATAAAGATAGTTTATATTCACAAATAAAGTACAATTCTGTCTTCAATTATATCTGTTCACCTTTGACTTTCACTACAACACATTAACTGAAGAAACTGATGGCTCTACATGCAGAAAAAGCAGTGTGCGGCATTTATCGTTTGCTTCAGAAGTTATTTCGTTGCCTTTCTAGAGATTTAAATGTACCAACATAGATACCTTAAATGTATTACCAACATAGATACACGTCAGAGGGTTTGCAAATCAATATTTTCACTGTCAATCTCGGAGTTCTTACATTAAAGTAATGTGGGTGAAGCAGTAAGAAATTATGATGTACATAAAACTGAGGAAGTCGGGAAATTGCCATATATTTATTTTAAAAGGAATTATATATTAATTAATTTTCGTATATCTTTAATAGAAGTGCATTCCTTTTTAAACATTTGTGTATAATAATACTGCACAGTACTATATAATGCAGTATGTTACTGAGTACATGAATGAAACACAAATATTCCAAAGAACTGCCATGAGAGATGCCAGAGAGCATTATTTTCTGTTGTCTGTTCTGCAACATACTACAATCATTTAAGTAATTCCAAATGTGCTAACTCTACTGCATTGTTGAAAACACGAGTATGATTGAAGTGTACAGAATTTGAACCAAAGTCACCGTTGGCGTGAAAGGTTAGTATGAAGAGCCTCGCTTGAAGTGGTTTAAGTGTGCCAGTCCTTTAATGTCTCAGGAATGTTTAGACTAAACTGGTTTAGTTTTATGTAGCGGATAATTTGTACAGATATTCTCCTGAGACCACGAACAAATACTCTAATACCCAGAGCGACTAAGATGGGAGTACTTAATTTACTGGAGCGGAATTCTACTGCCAGGTATGACTACTTACATGTAAAATAAGACATCATCATAAAGATTAAAATATATTATATTTACTGTGAAACAAAAGGTTGAAGATTGCTTCGCAAGGGAAGAGTTGTGCCGAGCTCCGTTCCATCTGACTTAGTCCAGTCCCTAGCCGATAGTCCCGTAGAATTTTCTGTTTTGACAGATGTAGCCTTGTTCTCCTTATTCGTTACCAACTAGAGTAGACTTCGAGAAAAAAATCAGCGAATTTTTTGGCAGCCACATTTCAAAATGGGGACCTTGGTGTAAACAACAGACATATTTTTACCTATTTCCTTCACAATATTATATAAAAAGCTGATTCTTTACGAAAATTTAAATGCATTGTTTAAACTGTAGTAACGAACATGCATAAGTAGTGGGAGCGTATAAGAATTAAATGTGTTTATTTATTGGGTTGGTGAGATTGAAATGTCTGGCCTAGGTCCGTCACTTAGTATAATTAATTCCCTGCCAATAAAATTAAGTAAAACAGTTATTTGGCACAAATATTCATTGGAATGGAAAGTATTTGTTTATTTTAATTAGGTTCTTTGTAAAAAAAATGCTGAATAGTTTTACGAGAATATACAGGAAAATAATTTGATCTCGTAACAATTTTTCTCTTTTGTTCCAGAGTGAAGACTGAATATAATAACATGGAAGATAAACTGAAAGGAACTGCTCTTGGAAAACAGGATTGCTCCAGTTTGAGGGAAAAGTTAATGTGGATCTTTGTATTATATGCCAAAAGCCTAGAGGGAAGTTAACGTCTACCGAAATATGTCTCAGAAAAGAGTAAGAGACGCAGCTGACACTCGTCAAGATGGTGTGTCAAAGAGACTTAAATTCATTCACGGGAGTGAGAATTTTAAATATCATTGTGATAATAAGCGCTACAAAATATATGCCATGACTAAAACACTGGAAAGAATAGAGAAGCAGAGGCAAAGGAGGGACTGAACAATTAGAAGAAACAGGAGGGGGTGGAAGTGAAGGTGATGATTCAAAATTTAAAAATGTCTCTAGAAGAGCATCAACATCTCCTAGAGAACTAATGGAGATCGAAGCTTAAATGTATTATGTGTGGGAAGCAATAATATGGCAAAGACAGCACGAAGTATAGGTTGCGTGAATCACACTCGGTTAATAACTTTTTAGCAGCTGCCAGTTACTTTAAGGATGAAGCGTATGAGCGTGTAGCACACATTGACAGCAAAGAGAGACTATTTGCTGCAGATGTACATTATCATAAAGTAAATATGACGAAATATTTTTCTAAGTTCAAAACTGAAGAGAGAATAATATGCCACGACAGTAATGAAATCCGAAAACATTCCCGAAAATATTACCCTTTCCTTGACGTTAACAAAACAGTGAAGCCAATGATAGAAGCTGAATGTGGGTTTACTTGGACGGAAATACGTCGTTTCATGGAATTCAAAGGTAATTTAATTAGTTTCTATAACAATGAAATCTTTTCTAATTAAAGAATATGGTTATACGGTAACTTTCAGCTCACTCGACAAAGTAAACGAGTCCCTTATGGTGTTTTAATCAAAATTGACTCCCGAAATGTTAGCTGAAAAAATTCGATCAACCAATGGAGTGAAAACTGCAGCAAAGATTTTTAGAGATGAATTGATAAACATTAACTATGGTTTGGAAGATACATTTTGTGATTCTGTAGAACTCTAAAGGTCCTAGAATACACAAATGCCAGAAAATATGTTAACTTTCTTCTCAGTTTATTTCAATACAAGGAAACACAATCTTTTGAACACGTTACGAAATGACAATGATTATGGTGACAATGAAGTTAACAGTGATTCTAATTCTATAGATTCTGATCCAGAGGGAGAAAATGTAACAGATGAAATGAAACGCTTGACCTGCCAAATATATTCCTTATTGCAGACCCTTTTATATGTTATGAATCGTGGCCGTAAAGAAGTACCTCTACAATTAATGGTTTCAAATAAATGCAAAAGCAGAGAATTGATCACTTCACTTAACCTTTGTGGACTATCAGTAAGTTACAATGACCTTATAAGAAATCATTACTGTCTTGCTACACCTTCTCTGCTTCAAAAAATCAAGTTGTTCCAATGCTAAAACATTCTCATGCAAATTTATCTACATTAGGTGCCCTGAATAATTTTGGTTTTTTGAAGACAGATCTAGACTCTCTGGTACAAAGGGCACTCATCACACCGTTATGGTACCTTTTCAAGATAATCCAATTCCAGTAGCTGGTAAACTCACAGTTTCTGAAACTTGACTAACAAAAAGTTATACTAAACCAGCAGATGAACTTCCGTGCCAGCTAATTCTGAATGTGGGAAAAAATACGTTCGCCCTAGTATTACTAGCAACTTCAAAACTTTTGAAGAATATGATTTGAAGGAAAGTGAAAAAGTAGCTTTAAGACAATTTCATTCTAACGAATTCGTGATTTCACTTGTACGTTGTGGACTTCCAGGCAAAAACAATATGGAGACACCAATATTGAGTGGAATTCATGCACTAGCGTCAAAACGTTCAATTCCTCTGGGTCGTGCCGCATTTTTACCCGTCATCTCAGCTCCAGTAACACAGTACAATGTTGTCTACACGGCTCTGAAGAACTTCCAAAATATCAATGAACAACTTAGCCAGCCATGCCTCCCAGTGTTTTGTGATGAAGGTGTATTTCACATTATTGTCGACATCTATTTGCAATATCCAGAAGAATTCAGAGACATATCCAGTTATGGGAATGTTCCATTTTGCGAAAGTTATTTTGCGATGTGCTGGAAGATATTTAGTTGGAAATGGTATTGATGATGCCCTAGTTAAAGCAGAAGCTGCTGGTGTCAATATTCTGAAGTAGGTTGTGAATGGAACTCATTACAAACGGTCCCTCCAAAGCATACTTACTGTAAGAAAGAAGTTACAGTGGGAAGCTTTCTGGATGCAAACTAAGAACCCACAAGCCTATTCGGATTTTATGGAAAATGCTGTGAGCTTCCAACGTGTATTTGTAGAAAAGAAACATAGGGATTCAGCTGAAAAGTTTACACATCTCAAATCATTAACTTCCAACCTTCAAGATGATTTTGATAAATTTGTGAACTTGTGCTCCGAGTGATCTGAGCTTTGATGCTATTTGAACAACGTCCTCAGCATTGTGGATGTAATTTAACTTATAATTACAGCTGATCGTCAAGGAAGATGGGATCTGCATCTTGAAGGAGTTGCTGCATCCATGAAAGTGTTTCGGGAATGGGATTGCATTCACTACTTTAGATATGGCACGTGGTATTTGGAAAAAGTTAGAACTTTGGAAATTGAATACCCTCATTTGTATCAGAAATTCAAAGATGGCTATTCTCTATCAAAGAAAAGGAAGGAAGATTTAACGCAGTGTCGCCTGACATGAAATTGGGGCAAACTATTCAACAGTCACAGAAAAGTTCATCGGGGATCATTGGACAGACAAG
>JAGDQP010035921.1:0-19322 GCA_022664845.1 Lepisma saccharinum | reverse complement strand
CGGAATGGGGGGAAAATGGCTAAGTCGAATATGTGTTTCATGGTTGTGGCTTTTTAAGCAAAGTTCAGAATTAAAGTTTCCTACCTTAATTATTTCTTGAAGATAGATCCATCGACTTCTGCTGATATACGGCGACTCGCGAGTGAGTACTACATGATTATTTGACCTTGTATGGCCCTTTTATATGTTCTGGGATCTCAACAACCGAGGATTATGGAAGGAGGGATTTTTCTGTTATTTTTCGTCAATCTCCCAAGAACGTTCAGACTAATGCACATTATTAGCTTGTGTTCTGCCAAAATCTCGTATATTGACGTAAGCTAGCAATAGGTTGCGGATAGGGCAGGAGTCTGGAATTTTCTCTGAGCATATGCGTCAAACAGTCGGCCATTCTGATGAAGAGCGATTCACACCATATTGTGCAATCACCTCTGTATCAAACGATACATGTAGCTATATTTCCAATAGTTCAAAATAAGCACCAAATAAAGATTGTATATATACGTTGCAATTAATCATCAGATTAATTTAATTAGTTAATTAATTAGAATTCCAGTTCTTTTTGTGCTGTATTTGTAGTCCAAATATACATACACAAATAAAGCACTTTCTGATTATTACTCAGGTCTGCATACTTGCATACAGTGTTAATTTTCAACATTATCTCTAGAGTTTTCAAGAAGTCCTAAAACGTTAGCATTTAATTCTTCCTGCTTTCTCTTTACCCTGTCGAGTTATCAGTCTGTGTTAGAAGAGTAAAGATGATTTAACGGTTTGAAAGCTTCTGAAAAGATGAGACTTCATGAAAATGACGATACCGCGCTTCTTTACAAGATGGAAAGAAATGTAAAGAAATTTAGTTGAAAATAGAGGAGAAATTGATGTAGGTCTTTAGTCACAGATTGGAAGAGAAAAAAGTGATGTGAGGTGAGTTTTCAATTGAATAACATTCCGTGCCACACAAACCCATCCACTGCAACCGATGACTTTAAAGTTGGTAATTTTCTGGACTTATTGAAACTGTATTCCCTTTCTGATCATGTCCTCAAAGAGTCTAGTTCTCAGTTTTGTAACCACAATGAAAAAGTAATAGCTGGGTGAGGGGTGGGAAGACACTGTTGAGTAGTTCCTGTGAGGTACATAGTAACAACTTTGCCAGTAGCATTTAATGAATTACAAGACCTAAGCACCAATCCTTGCGTCTCGTATACAAGAATACTTGGGATAAATTAATATAATTACTTTTCTGGATATGCATTTTATTGTAAGAACAGTATTGTTAGTAACGGGTGTATTGGCAACATTTCAAGTTGTAAAAACCTACTTAAACATAAGCGCATATTTTATGGTATGTGCTAAGGGTCATGATAATCGTACCTGAAATCCCTAAATAGAGTTATCTCCTTCACACAAACGTCATATAATCGTTCTGTGCAATCCGGATGTTCGTAGATCGGTAAATGAGGATTGAGACCATATACTGAAGCGTGAATCTATTTATTATTGTTATTCTGTCATTTGTAGCAATAAACCATTTTACTGAACAAGTTGTAAAACGGGGAAGATACATCGTCATCAAACTGCACCACATTAATAATCGTATTCCACTTATCCTCAGAAAAGGGCCAGAAATCTTGGTCTCTATACAATACACATTTCATATTATCTTACAGGGAGAAATATTGTCTCGGTCGGACAGCGTGAAATGCTTCGAGTTTAGTTTTATACCATGTATACTTTTGTAATATGCTTAAGTATTTTCGATGTAAAGGTAGAGGTTCCGAAAATTGTATTTTTAAGTATTCCCTGTAAGTATTGCGAGCAAGTAATATGTAGTTCAAATGTTACCAAAGTAGTTTCATAGATATCAACTGTACATTTGGAGTGTGATTGTCACTGATTTTTAAATACATTTTGAAAGATGCGAAAGTGTCTTGTTCAAAGTTGGTATATCGTACGGTGGTGGTGTGTTCCAAATCCTTGGTGATGTCATATCGGTACATTTCACTAGTATTCGCTGTTCTGGATTGACTATTTTGCAAAGTTATGTACAAATTTTACGGGGTCATGGTAACTTCAGATGGCGTTTAAAAGAAGTTATGTTCATGTCAGGGCCTTAGCGACGACGAAGTTACACCAACATTAGAAATTGTATTACTAGACGATAAAGTATCTCTAGGGATTGGACATATTTCACTCTTAGTTGCCATATTAATGTAGTAAGTAAATTTCGTTTCTTGGTATCACAACGGTTATAAAAGTTAATGCTCGCTATAGAAATATCATGTCAAAAAAGTTGTCAAGATACGGTATGTGACAAAGGCAACATTCGTTCGGTAAACCGTGATTCGTCTGAAAATATCACCCTTTTCCAGTCCTCGGCTGCTCAAGTCTTACGCTCTTTATACCAGATTTAGCAGAGTCTGGCCTTTGTATCCGCGATTAACGGTTCAGAAATTACCATACGACCATGAATATTGGCTTTGTGTGGAACAGATTTTCTACAAACAAGGTCGTAACGGTACGAATTCAATTCTGCACTCACTTTTCCGCGATGGTTCGGAACTGCTTAGCCACAACCCGTTTTAGCATTCGACGGCCCCTGTCACTCATTTTCGGTTTTTGTTCTCTATTCTTCTTAGCCAAAGTTGTCTTGCCATATTTTCTGTCCACAATCTTGACCTCGGAGATTTTTGTTGGTGATACGTTGAATAGCTGAGCAATTTCCCTTACGAATTTCCATGATAACCATGTAATTACCGTAAAATCTTATCGCTTTTATCACAAAGAAACAAGAGATGCAACTCGCGGAACATTAGTGCTGACACTATAAGGTACACACTGACAAGGCGTCACTTGTGGGAGAATTGTCCCCTCCTCCAAATAGTTTGAGAATATAAATTCACTAAAACGTAAAAACCTTCTTTAAAAAGACAAGTTGAACCGACATAAAAGTACACTGAAACGTAAAGAAAAGTAATATTTTTTTTCAATTTTGATTATTTTATAGGAGTTTGGAACTAAATTTATAACTAAAGCAACTACCTGTAACGTGCTACGCAATATGGATTATTGAATTGTAATTACCTGTTATAGTAATTAATTTAGCGCCAACCTCACACAAGAATCGAAAAAGATTTTAACAACTGCTGTTATTTTTACTTACAGTGCGTTTTTAATCGGGCATTAATCTTCGTCTTGTGTAAAGAAGTTAATATCTGTATACTCGTTTCCTTTCATATCAGTACCCCTCAAGAATAATTCTGCATTACGTCTACATGGAGTTAAAATGATAAAATAAAAGGAAAGTTAACTAGAAACTGAATATCTTTAAAAACGTTATTTGTTAATACAAAAGGAACAGACATTGTAAGTAACAAATTGAAATTGTTAAAACTATTGAGCCAATATTTCATTTTTATTATTAAAATACCGGCTTTTATTTTAATTTGGAACGTAGTCTGGCACGAGACATGAAGCCCGGACTTCCCGGAACCATTATAGTTAGTATTCCAGTTTAGTTTCATAATCTTGTGGAATGGCACTCCCTTACCTTGTATAAGTACCAATTTTGCAACCCTTTTAGGGAAGCCAATTATGGCGGTTCTTGGTTCAGAGACATTCCGTATGAAGTCATAACTCTCGAGCCTATACTTGATGTTTCATTGTTTTCTGGTTGATTAGTGTCTGCACATATCTTGTGCTGTTGTCTGATGTTTATTATTATTAATGGTATTTTTGATATTGTATAAGTATTCACAGTTATTGCTTTGTTCGTTGTTGAATATTATTGTTAATGTCTAAAGTATGTCAGTCGATTATATGGACTGGACCTACACATTTCTTGTAAAATGGATTCTAAACCTCTTTCATGAACAACTGCATAGATTGAGCCTGTAACCTTGCGTATAGCAGAGGAGTTCGATTGCCACTCGGCCACCTTTGTGTTATTTTGGGTACATGTTTTTCGTGTATGAATATTTTGGGTATAAATCTGTAGAAGATGAGTAGTTTGGTCTGCCAGTTCGTTTTTAATGTATTTTACAAAAGGTTAGAAGAGTTGGATTTTCATTGTTCTGGTTCAGCGCATAAAGCTTGTTTCAGTTGGGAATGCATTTGTTGTGATGGCGCTAGTATCACCAAAACATTCATGTTTACAGGGACAACTCGTTGTTTTAAGTAGTGTTCCAATGCAGAATATGATTCGAACACTATATAAGACCTTTATGAAAGAAAGTGTAAGGGTAGGACGAGATACTTGTTACTTGATTTTCTATTAAAGAAAGGAATGTGCAGTAACTGAAATATGACGAATTCGAATCCCGTTCACGCCAATAGAAGAGAGAAAACACTAAGTATAACCACGATTTTTTCTTTTGTAAATATCTGAAAAAGTACCTTCGGTCATCAATTTCCGACGATCAACGCGCCTTGTTGAAGATCTGGTTGTGGACTGAAAAGTGGTAAGAAAATTTATATTGACGAGCTTGTTAATGATTGATAAAAATTAAGTTGAGACGTTACGCCTCTGATAAATTATAGCTTTTTATCT
This sequence comes from Lepisma saccharinum, assembly GCA_022664845.1. Classification (NCBI taxonomy): domain Eukaryota; kingdom Metazoa; phylum Arthropoda; class Insecta; order Zygentoma; family Lepismatidae; genus Lepisma; species Lepisma saccharinum. The sequence goes on along the minus strand of JAGDQP010035921.1, from coordinate 14,770 downwards.
GCTGTTATTAGAACTTCACAAAAAAATAACAATTAAAATGTCCTTATTTCTTGTCTGGAATGAGCGTTATTTGTTTTAGCTATATCATATTAACAGCAAAGAGATGCATGTGGATTACGTACAGGGATTCCACCAGCAGTTTCAGTTTGAGGGGGTAAAGTAAAAATTGGGTGGGTCTAAGCGGAGTTTTGCACGATTTCTGTCTATTTTTGACCGTTATTTAAGTTGGGGGTGCTCTTGAGGACTTGGGTTTGGCACCCCGCAAAGAGGTGGATCCGCTAGAATCACTGATTATGTATATGCAGAGTATAAAGTAAGAACTACGCTTGGAAGTAGGTGGGATGCGCCAAACGATATATCATATATCTCCTATATGATCTTGCCCTACCCCCAAGCAAAACACTGAAATGACACCACTGGCTAGTGTTATCAAGCTGGAAATACAACTCCCGTTTTCAGTAGATGTACAAGTATTTTGTCGAATGCTTGTATATAAAGCGGGATGCGTAGCTCAGTTGGTAGAGTGTTATCTGAAGAATCCTAAAGTTTTGGGAATTTTCCAGCGATTATCCACCCTGTCTGTGGCTTTTTCATTATCTTTTCTCAGTAACACCAGGAAAATGCCGGATTGTACATACAAACCTGGCCGACTATCTTTCGATATCATTTCCCTACCCTATCCCGACCTGGGCCTGAGGTGTCTAAAGACATACATAAAAAATTCATTGGTGTATAAAACTATGTTCCATTTGTATAGATACTATTTCTTTCTGCTCAAAAATTTCCAAGGCGATGGTTCCAAAATTATTAAGTAAAATAAGTGGTTATTACATAACTACGATTATGTTCATATAACTAACAATTAAGAATTTATTCCGAAAATAGAACATAAATGAGGGAAAACCCGCTTTTAAAGTGATGAAGAAAAGGGAACTGATGTTTTTAGATTGTTGTATGTGTTATTATACAGTTCGGAAAAGTTGTACTGGATCCCTCTATAAATATTCTTCTATATAGCTCCTTCTTCTAAATGCTTCCTTAATTGCAGATCTGAATTGCAACACATCCCAAGTCCACTTTTTTCATATTTGCATGTTTTCTGTTCCAAAGACTATCCACTTGCATAAATATTACGTCCTAATCCCACCACAAAAACCCTTTCTAATACAAATCAATCTACATAATAAGAAAACATACCAAGACATTGGACTGTTTTTGTTCCTCCTGAAAAAAAAAATACTCCGGTGGAATTTGGATGTTCTGCAATTCAGATATTCAATTAATGCCTAAACGAATTACAAAATTGTACTATAGACTTTCGCTGATGTCATTCGCATTGTTATGATAAATAAAAACTATTGTAACTACCATCTAAAGAAATCAAACAAAATAATCTTACATGCCAACATCACTGAAACAAGGATTAGAAAAATTGCGAAAGTAAGTGACATCTTTGTTCCTGGTTCCATGTTGATATAGTGTTAATTTCTTATACTTATTATTTTTAAGGTCCTCCTTAAAAAAAAATCAATTCCACTACAAGTGTTTCACACTATGACAGATTTTATAATTAAATAGTTCTGCTAAAGTGGAGAACTAATAAAAAACAAAATATTTAATTTGCTTCGGTGTAGTAAAAGAGAATTTTAAAACTGTTATTACTAAATATAGGTAACATTTTACAGCTATCGAATATAGGAAATACTTTGTTTAAAAGATATATATTTTTTATTCTTGGTTATTAAGATAAATTCTAAAGAGTTGGAAAAACCTCAGCAAATGTTATCGTTAGAAATTATAATATTTTACAGTTATTGAACCTAGAAACTACTAATAAATTTTTAAGAGATACCTTTTATGTAATGTTTTTGAAGTGAATACATCAACAAAGCCAATAATGAAAAGAAATAAATAAACTTATTTTACAGTATAACTTTTATGTGGGAATCTGATTTCTTAGTTACGTGAGAATATGTTTAAGAATGATGGTATTACTTGAAGCCTTCGAGATTAGATGAGTTTCAAAGCAAATTGGAAAGAAAGCTTGTTGGAAAATTCAAAGAATAATACACTTTAATATAAGATTAGAGCTGTATGTTCTATGTATATAAAAGTAATAAAATCATTCCTTTAAAAACTCCATTGAATTTACTCACGAAAAATGAAATGCGAAACAGGAGGAGTTATATGTCAATATTGTCTAACACATGCCTGTGAATGTCAATGTTGTCTAGCACATACATGAAATCCGAACTAATATTGTCAGATGACATAAGCTAACCGTGTATCATTATTAATAAATTAAAGCCTTCATGTAAGATACATCATCTAATATCTTTTAATCCTCAATCTGATTCCTGAACTTAAAATATCCTACTGAATTTATTTGTTTATTTTCTAATAGACCTGAGCTCTCGATTCACTTGTTTGTCATATTTCACTCATAATATCTCCAAAGGTGATGATCAAAATATAAGATTTGGAGTAGTCATCACTTCTCTTGAATGGTTTCAAGTTCTAGAAATCGAAGATTACGTGCTACTGTACACTACAAAAATATTGGAAATAGATCTATTATATTATTGTGGTTTTCTCTGTTTCTGATACAAATATATGGCTGCAGAAATCGGAAATCACTTTTTGGGACACACTGAAAAGGGTGTATAGCTGTGGTAACCATATTTCATAGTTCACACTTTCCACACGAAAGATCTCCGAGCAGGTGAAAGCAAAGGACATGACAATGTCATACTGACCACAACGCACGAGTTATTGATTTATTTTGCAATAGAAATTGTAAATCACGTATTGAATGTACAGCATGAAAAAAAAAGTATTAAAAATCGGAGATCGGTCAGGATGTTGGGCTTGATTTTCATTTTTCATTTGTAACAAGAAGCTCAAATTATTTCGTAGGATGTATTATCGATTTTTTTTTACGAAAATTTACATTTACCTCCAATTGCCATAACAATTTTAATTAATATTTATAACAGGATGTTACAGAAAGCTAATTTTCCTGAAAGTTGGTCTACTCATATTATAATATTGTTGTTAAAACCAGGAAAAAAATCCACTGTTAGCCACGTCTTACAGACCTATTACCCTACTTTCGTGTTTAGCAAAATTACTAGAACGAATTGTGCTTAGACAGTGGAACGGTATATCGAGGCTTCTCATTACTTACCGGAAAACATTATAGACTTTAGAAAAAATAACAATCAGTGCAGAATGGTATAAACATTGTGTCTTTAGCTGTACAAAACGCATTTTTGAGACACAAGTCAGTGTATGCTGCTTTCCTAGATGTAGAATCCGCATATCCTACTACTAATGTCAAACAAGTACTTAAAACATTGCAGCAACAAAATGTTCCTTACAACTTTCTGATATTAATAAGGATTTTTTTAAAATCACGTAACATTAGAATTGTATTTAGTAACGTATATAGTAAAGAATATGAGGTGAATCAAGGAGTACCACAAGGAAGTAGTTTAAGTGCTTCTATCTTTGCTATATATTTAGCTGACTTAGCTAAATTAGAAACCTCTAAAAGTAAACTACTTGCTTATGTGGATGACATTACTTTAATTTATCCCCCAATTACTCACTCTCTTATGGAATTTCGAATGTTTAAAAAATAAATTAAAGCTATCAAACAGCATTTAAAACAAATATATTTAAAAATATCAATCGAAAAATCGAAAATATTAATATTTACTAAAAACAATATTCCCCTTAAACCTCAGACATAACAGACTTACTGATATAGAGATTTCGGATCGAGTGAAATATTTAGGAATATGGTTCCAATCAAAATTAAATAAGATTTTCATCTTCAATATTTAATTACAAAAGCAGAGAAAATTTACAACCTGTTTCAAGTTATTGCAACAACTAAATGGGGAGCACAACCAGCCACTCTACTGCTTTTATATATATATATAAAGCTTATGTACGTAGTATGTTTGAATTCTCCTTTATAGCTTGTAATAATATGACTAATAATCAGCTCGACCAATTAGAAATCGTTCAAAAAAATTCCTATGGCGTTGCTTAGGTTTGATGAAAATTACACCTCATCTTTATGTTTATTCAGAAATCTGGTAGATTACCACTTCGTTTTAGGAAAGAATATTTGTCCGCTAAATTTATATTAAAAGACGAATCGAACATTCAAAATGTGTCACACCAATACAAAACAGAAATAATAAAATTTTATAATAACGATAGGCGAGTACAAAGAAATGGACACAATACTAGAACTAACGTTTGGTACAAAACATATACTAACTTACAGAACGAACTTGATCTTCTTCTAATTACACGCAGCAATTCAATCTTTACTCTTTACTTCATAAATTCCCCTCGGATAGATGATTCCATTCCAAAATATAATAGTAATCAAGAATACTATAATATATAAATACGATACTATATGATACTATAATAAATATGATTATCACTATATTTTTACAGACGGGTCGAAATTACACGAAGCAACAGCCGCCGCCATATATGACCCCAGCTAATCAGCACAAAGAACAGCAAAGACTAACTAAAGAAGCGTCAATATTTACAGCAGAATTGGTTGGCATACATCTAGCCCTTAAATATGCTTTAAAGATTAACTCACCAAAATCTTAATATTAACAGACTCTCAAGCAGCTATTCAAGCTCTACGTGCCCCAGACTTCAAATTGTTTAAAACTAACCCGTTTGTCATCAATTCCTTATTCGCATATCACACTTTAATTATACAAAGACATACGATTCACGTTGTATGGATCCAAGCCCATAGCTATTCACGATTTAATAATCTTACAGATGAATTAGCTAAGTCTGCTAGAAAACTTCCAGAAATTCATGACACAAGGTTACCATGAACAGACTTACTGAGTTCAATTCAAGCCAAAACTAAAATGCAATGGCTAGGCTGGATTTATTCAACCCCAGCTCTAAGTCAACAATGGATAAACAATATGACATAGAAATTAAAAAACCTGGTTTACAAATTCGAAAACACCTAGCCAGGTAACTACTATTTACACTAGAATGAGATCCCAACATACAACTACTAACGCTCATCTTCATAAAATTAACATTGTAGATACTCAATTCTGTACCTGTGTACCTAATACTTACGTAGAAGATATAAAACACATTCTTTTTCAGTACTCTAAATACGATGTATCGCGTAGGAAATTACTAAAAGATATTTTAAAGACTTATAGAAGTCTACCATTAACAATTCATATGTTAAGCAATGAACTTAACCCTCAGACGGGATACATATTATGTAAAGTTTTGCGAACTAACAAAATTAACATCTAAATGCATCGAGTTAACAAAATAACGTTCGTTTAAAAAAAAAGTTTCACTTTTCTCTTTGCTTATCCTGTGCTAATGCTCAAGTTCACAAGCTGTGTGTTCCTAATTCATGGTAATTATGTAATTTATTAATATTCTGTATTATATCTATACAATTGTTGTGAATCAGTAACTGATTATGTATTACACGTTAACATTATGTGTTTACACATAACTATTTCAGGTCTTCCATATTAAATTTATTATGTATTATCCATGAGTGAATAACAACTTAATTTATGGTGGGACAAAGATGTTACATAGTGACATTTCAACTTTACCATTGTTGTAAGCAAGTGCAACATACGAACAATTTTCAATAATACCACTAAATAAGTGGGTACAAGGGCAAAAAGTAGAGGTCTTCTGAAGATTATTTCTCGTCTCGGAAGTCAAGTCTACACGCCTATAGTACCATTAATAAGACAAGACAAGCATTACTCACACCTCTACTACCTAAACGATGAAGCCTAGAAGAAATGTGGAAAAGAAAAAGATTTTCGTGTTGCACACAAAAGAAAATTTTTCCTGCAGCAATAAACTATAGTAACGCCTAGTATTTGTTATTGCCTCGCAATGTTCTTACACTGTTTGTTATCGCTTAGCAACGTTTTAGAAATACAAATGTATCGAAACTTAATGGCCAGAAGATCCCCGGACCTTGGCAATTGAGAGATACAAATAGAAACAATTAAGTGTGTATATCGTGTTGGGGTCGCAAGTAATTATTCTGAGTTTCATTATATTTAGATAAATGGCCTTTAATCAAATTTATTCTATTTTTTCCGCAAATATTATGGTAACCCTATATATATGAAGAAAGTAAAATTTGTTCCATCTTTGCACATTTTAATTTCCACATGAACCTTTGTTGTCTGGTCTATACTTTCGCCAGAACACCTTTTTTCTCTTAAGCGCTTCACAGTTATTGCACAGCTGATATACAACACGCATGTCATAGCCAAATTCCTTCAGAATATGGTGTCGATATCTGTCATATTCACTGGATTCCTGTTGAGACATTATGTAACTGTATGGCCAAATTGAGTTCATGGGCATATTGGATACAGGAACAATTTTTATTTATTTATTTATTTTCATATAAATATTGTAAAAACAAGTCGATATTTTATGTGGAAAAGTAATGGACTTACATATTGCAATCAAGTTGGAACATGTCATACAGGGAAGAAGTATCATTATTAAACGACAACTGAACTGACAAATTGAAGTTATATTCATCCTGTTTAGAAACTTAGATTCTGTTGAGGTCATTGTTTCTATTATGCTTGGGTAATTTCCTATTACTGTATTATAGAAAATACTGCTTACTATTATAATATTGCGATATTTTCATAGAAATATATTTCAAGTACAATTTTAATTGAGAATACCAGTCATTTCTAAATGGCATAGAATTAAAGTTCGGTGTTTATACTTGAAATCGTCAACTGTAACGAATTGAATGCCACTTGGATAGAATTCATTACATTTCATTCATGATTAGAGTATTAAACCTTTGAATTTGGTTTTCATTATATTTAGTGCATTAAGTGCTGGAAGAAAGCACATGCATTTAATTGCATTTTACTTACAAGCAAACCTATCAATGGTTCAGACTGTTTTTTTCAGCTAAACTTGGTAGAAGAGTAGGGTACATCGGAAAATCACCACAAAGTATGGTTAAAAGTTCTTTCGTCCACAAAGATAGACGGGTGGCCAAAAGTTTGACTCATAAGAATAAGTACGGGATTTATAGTATGATCTAAGTCGGAAAACACACGTTTATTTGCAAAATGCTTGAAATAGTGGAAAAGAAATGCACATTAATTAATATCAGGCCAATGGGCTATCTTTTAGAGAATAAGTTTGTCATGGCCGTCATCTTGAAATCGGACATCTTGAATTTTGTTCGATTTATTAAATGGGAAGGTAGTTATGTAACATATCAGTCTGTCCTATAATTTTGCCAGAAACACATTGGTGAAGTCAGATTTGCTCTAAATTTATTTGTGAGAGATATAATGAGATGTGGCATTACTATGGGTTGATTGAAAAGTTTGAAAATACTCTGTTCTTCTTTAAACAGTGCAAGAAATGAAGACCCAATGCACAAGTAATGAGTATTGCGGACCACCTACCCAGTGTTCATTACTTGTGTGATCTACCTACTCCTTTATGGAAGTTTGGACGAAAATGCAATGTAAACTATCGATATTTTTACTTGTCAGAATTAACACCTAAATACGTGTTTTGAAATTAGCATACACAGACATCTGTTGTTGGTTAACATTATAATTAGTTTAGGGAGGATATTTCTACTAAAACTGACTGGAACGTAATCAGAGTAATCGCTCTACAATTTACTAATCATTTTATGATTGGAAAGTATTTAATATCGTATTGTTGTCAACTCCATATAAAAAGGCAAATACATAATCAAAACTTAGGTTGAACAATATCACGTTAATATAAGTTAATAATAAATTGGTTTCTATAGCAATATCCTAAGTAGCTTTCTCAATGAGAATAGTGTGCAGGTAGTGTAAGGCATAATTAATATTTAGACGGCTGTTTTCAAAATATCATTATATCACGAGGAGCGACAAGAAAAGACTGGAGGGTTGAACTAGTGGTGAATGATGAGCAACCCTGTTTGGAAAATAGAATGATCTATAAATTTGATATGAGTTGCAGTAGTAGTTATAGTAGTGTTCGATTCTCTTACAGTCTATAGTATACTACAAGACTGATTGCAACCTGGTTTATCCACTTATTCCCAACGGGGTGGGATCTATAGTTCAGCCGAGTACAAATTCTCATATAAGAAATAACTGGACCAATATTTTCAATGAGACACTTCATACCACTATTTCTTATTAGCACTCGCTGAAACACAATAGTAGCTATTACTAACGGTAGGTTTACACAATGAATTCTCATATGCTGTATATGCTGTATTGCATCATTTACCACATTATCTCATGACATCATATATACGTTATTCGAACTCTTTACATTCATACCCAAAAGACAAGTACAAACCAACATGTGTGTCGTTTCAAACTTACTTAACATCCATGTGCATCTAATACTCGTAGTAATCAATTCCATATATCAAAGTACTTACCCTGACAACCATGTATAACAAATCATATACGAAACAGGGTGCCAGATCATAATCTAAATTGTATGTAATAGTGTACCAGATCCTGACACAATTTATACTACAAAATAACGATTTCGAAATGCAGAAGATTAGACGTCAGTAGGTATTAACAAGTCTAAGAATAAACTTCAGTTAACTGTTACTTCTGACGCCGCTCTCATTATTCTGTGCACAGAGCATTAAATGTTTGAACCTAACTTAGATTTCAGTCGAACTTGGACCCTAAGACGACTACTACCCAGAAAATCCAATTAACAGCAAGTAAAAAAAAAATGTTTTAAACCAAGATCAGAAGTCTGGAAATGAGAGCTCTTAACCATTTCTTGTATTACAATGTCGAGAATTACTAATATATTTAGAATATTAGGCTATATATATTTCGGAAAATAAGTAATCATATAAGTAAATATTATCGTCTGTAACAAAATTTTAAAAGAATATGAATTATATTTAAGCTCTTTCTAAATTTTGTATTTTCCATTTCAGCACTATCTTGTATACACCGACCATTACTATGCATATGTTGACACTTGCATTCCGAGTGGTGGGTGCTCTAGTCTTATCAAGTAACTCGCGTCTTCCTCCAGCAAACATTGATACGATGATGGAAGAAGATGTAAAGTGCATCCAAGAAATAGTGTCAGAGTATCTATGGAATACGTTGATAGTAACAGTAAGCAGTCATGCATTAAATGAAGATATACCCGTAATTCAACTTAAAAGTCTCTCAAGGTCTGAAGATATAATTCCTCTCAATCACACTCATTTCACCAGGAACGAAGTGAGCTACATAATTTTCCTGCGTACATCATTCTAACTCAATGACACTATGAACAGAATTATATCATCTTACATTTGGAATCCTCAAGGAGAGTTTGTTTTGTGTATGCCTAGTCTAGACATTAAACATTCATCCATTTTAAACATTACAGATACAATGTTTAGTTTGGATGTATTGAACGTAGTTTTGCTAGTACGAAACATTTCAAATGTACGTGATACGTCGCACGAAAGGGAAAATGTTCCTAATATTTCATCTGTGATTAACAGTTACACACATAATCCGTAAATGAAAGGCAAATGCGGAATCAATGAAATTATTGTTTTAGATAGATGCTACAACGGTTTCTACACATTTGGAACAAATTTATTTCCAGACAAATTAGGAAATCTAAATGGATGTCCACTGAAAATAAGTGTTTTAAATCTTCCTCTTAATTTCATGGTCCATGGAGAAAAAGGCACAATAACCATTGATGGTGTTAGTGGTAGAACTTTGCGATTATAAGCCGGAGATATGAATTTTGAATCACAATTTCAAATTCAAGAGAACTCTTAGTGGGGAACTCATAATGATAGTGGGAATGTTTGGCGATATATATATAATCGTCGACTAGATGCAGCCTTTGTTCCATTGTATGTAAACATGAGACTTTTGAAGCATTATGATGCTCGTGCGAATTAGCGTGGATTGTTCCATCACCTGAGCCACTTGCGTTGTGGAAGCATATTTATTTACGATTTTCAAGCATGTTATGGGCATGCTTAATACTGTCGTACATTATATTTTCATTAATATAAAATGTACTGGCCAGATATCAAGTTTGTACTGAAGAGGAGAATTGCCTTTCAGGATTTTTACAACATTTTAGTATACTTTTAGGCGTGTGTCTCCCTTTTTATCCCAGAAGCTCTTTGCATAGGATTCCTTTATCAACTTGTTTATTTTTCGCGTTGATCATTGCCAATTCTTTTTCAGGTTATCATGTTGGTTTCCTCACTGAACATTCATATCATAGACCAATAAATACTTTAAAAGAAGTTGCTCAAGCCAGTTTAGAAATCTCGGGTCGAACGGCATTTCGAGATCTTTTCGAGTACGCGTCAGACTATGACTCTCAGTCCATATACCAGAGATGGGTACCACGAGCAGACTTTCAATATCTTTTTGACCGTGGGGTGATGAAACGTGATCTAGCATTCGTTGTAGATTCCATATTCTCTCATATTAGAATAAACTCTGAGTATCAGAAACAATTTGGAAATCCATTGGTTCACATTGCCGACGAGCTTATAATGTCTTCTACGCGATGGTACCTCTTACGACGTGGTTCGCCGTTCAGGGATACATTGCATCATCAAATTAAACGGTTGGAAGAATCTGGGTTTCTGTCTAAATGGGTTGAAATGCTGCAGTCTCATCTTCAGTCGAAGGACGTTTATGTAAACACTACAGGAACTTGAAAAGTTATTACTTTGCGCCACTTAGTCGGAGCTTTCGCACTTTTTACCAGTGGATTGGGAATAAGCGCAGTGTTCTTCACTGCAGAGATAGTTTTTATACAGTTGAAGAAATCATGCACCAGAAAAAGTCGTCAGTAGAGCGACTAGCTCTATACAGAGGAATTCATGTATTTTTTTAAAAAAGTATTATTTTCATAATCTTGTTATAAAAATATTTCTAAACACTTCTCTTAGTTTTCTTAGTTTAGCGTAGCACAGCGAAATTTTTTTACGTAGTTATATATCGATGCGTGAGAATTGCTTTTTTATCTGTCGTGCCAAAAATTCCGATGAAATAGAACAAAACCATTCCTACGTGTCGATATGTTAACCTCGTAGAACAGCTGCTGGTTGAGTCTATCACAGTAAGTTATGAATTCTCTAAAATATGAAATTTGGAAGGTTCTTTAATGGAAAGTAAATTACGCATACAATTTATTGTTAGTTTACACATTGAATATATTGCTTAGATACTACGAAATCTTACCACATTGAATAGATGTCTTTGGTTTGCTTATAAATTTTAATAATGATTCAAACGAACTGGTGAAGTTATGAAAACATGACTTAATTTTTTTCTTAAAGTTGATTCCGAACCACTTCGCTCAATGGAGACCTGCGGAACTTGAACCAGTCACCACGAGCACAAAAACGGGTGTGTTAACCTTTCAGTCAACTTGGAATACCTTGTGCTTAAGTTTCATTCACGTAATATTACGTTTTATTGTAATTAAAGATGGTTTATGTATCTTGTTTATATTGATTAACTTCTCATATGTTGGGAATTAATTCATGCGATCTCATTGTGTGCTCTCTAATAATGTTAATATTTTCTTAAGTGAATCAATTCTATTTCAAAGTTGGAAATAAAAATTGTCCCTGAAATCTAAGATTTAGTTCATTTATTTCGGACGCAAAGGCCCAAAGGAATAATAATCTTTTATTATTCTGTTTATTTAAATCACATAGAAACAAGTAAAAGCAATATACTAAACACATTCAAAGTAATTCTACATTCATTTAGCAAAATACTACTACGTAGCATACATGAACTGTGTTAGAATCCGAACTAATCTAAAATACAACAGACCACTCCTAAACAGTACTGCAGCCACGAACAACTTGGACGTGCAACATGGTCCACCGGTCTACAACATTTATGTGCAACCGCACCAAACGATGTGTTAAAGAACATAAATAGCTCTAATCATTTTGTATTCTATGGCAATTAAACTGAGACCCGTACAACGATAAGAGAAAACAAAATGAGTAGATGATTTCGTTGTATTAGACATTTCGTATACTATTTCAATAGCAGAATAGTCCTGGGAATATCTTCGGCAAATCAATTTTCCTGTTTTTCAGAGAAAATGTAGTCGTCCTAGTTTTCAACTGCCCTGTTCTTTCAGATAGTTTAGGAAGACGTAACTTGCAATCACATTAAGATCTGAAAATGTTATTTGAAGCGCATGTTGTAAATACCCAATACTTCTCTTCAAAATTTTCATGAGAATTACGATATCCGTAACAATAGTTTTTTTGCCTATATTTTCTATATCTATTAAATATAAGAAATGTCAGTAATCGATTGGTAATTCAACATCGATAAGCGTTTCCAGGAAGAAACAAAAAATACTGAAATAATAAATTCGTATAAAGAATGTTTGCGAAACTAAATATCCACAACCATTAAAGACACTTGAATAAGCACAACAGGTTGCAGTACCATTTTCTATCCAATAATGAGAATTCTAAACTACAAAATTGAAACAACGATTATGGAAAAGTCCTGTAAACCATAATCTATGAATGTTTGTCATGAATATAAGTTTTGCATTTTCGTTGTTTGGTTTGTGCATTTTTAAGATGCAATACGGAAAATCAATGTTGTAAGTGTAATGTATTGTTCATAATGCATATACATAGTTTACGAAAATAATTTCGATATAAAAATATTTGAATATGCTTGCGACTTCACTCTGGCATATGTAATTCAATGGGTTATAAGTAAGAAGAGTATGGTGTAACCCAGTTTCCGAATAGCTACTGCAGAATGGAATCTGCGTCGGCAGCATTGCTTAAGTACCTCCACCTTAAGTTACTCTACAAGGGACTGAGTGTTTTGAAGCCATGGGTCGTCTGTACAGGATGCCCTGCGACCAGAACATACAAATGTCGTCATCACTTTTATTGTGTTGAACTAGTATGTCTATGATAGACGTACAATAGAATGACATTTTTTCGGTATTGTCTGCATTAACCATGGGAGCATTATCGTAAAATTTGCATCCAGTGAGTCCCACGAAATGTATAAGAGAAGGCGCCTTCTGTGCCGAGTCTGTTAACAGCATCTAAAGTGTTACCTATTAGAAAAATACAATCTCCTTCTTCACTTTGAGATAGGGGTTAAGACCGTCGGTTATAACTATGAACATGAAAGGGATCATATAATTTGTAAGCACTGGAAACATGAAGGGTCAACACAACCCAAAAAACCAACGAGTAGGCCAGAGCAAGAAATGTGATAATGGTGCTGTTCTTCGATCACCGTGGACCTACACTAACATAATTCTTGGAGTGAGGTGTGACCATCAACGACAGTAACACTGTTACATCTTTGCAGCAGCAGACCAAAACAAGTGTGGTTTCTCCCTGAAGGGCGGTTTCGTCCTTCACGATAGGTCTTCACAGAGCCAATATTAAGCAATCTACACTCTGGGAGGGAATCCTTTGAGATGACCCTTTGCGCATGACCCTAATCTGTCCACATGCGATTTTATTCTGTTTGGGTAGTTGAATAAAAGGTGGAAGTGGAGACCACTTTCGGTCGGACAAGGAAGTGAATGAGAAGGTGCAGCATTGGGTCCACTCACAGGCACAAGAATTCTTCGACAGAGTTAATTGTTGCCTAGTGTCCCAATAAGAGAAATTTGTTACCAATGGTGAAGGGTATTGACATGTAAAACATTACTTTCCCTTTAAAACAACTACCCAAACAATGGGCCCCTTTAGGAATGTGATTACATTCCATGGTTTTCTCCCCAGAAATACAAATACAAGTCTTCTCCCAGAAGTTCAAGGCACCCTGGGAACAATATATTTTGGCACTCCTTATTATAAGTGGAATAATACAGACCTTTTCAACAACACCTCAGATACCGTCATATCCCTACACTGTAAAAAGTGGAAACACGAAATGGATGAATGTTACTCCGCTTTATGGAGAAAAAAAAGTCGAAAATTAGCGTTTTGTTTGTATTTACTCTTAAATGTGGATATAGTGTAAGCCTTTTAGTGGAAAGATAGGTAAAATTAACTCAATTTTAAAGTTAAACATTTTGTTTGTAATAGCCTAACATTAACTGAAAATGGGTTGAAACTGACCAAAGTGTTTCGTGGGTGAAAGTTCAACTTATTTTACGCTTAAAATTCGGCCATTTTCTGATCGAAGTGTGAGCTAAACTGGCCGTTTTGAGGTTACGTACTTTTGTGGATGAAGTTTAAGCCTTGGTTGGATATTTTATAATCCAATAACAGGAGTAAAGTTACTTGCTTGTCACTGAACGCCCCACCATTTTGAGTGTTTATGTTGCTTTTACAGTGTGAACAGTAAACAGTTGACTGATGGATCGAGAACGACATTGCATTGGTGGAAAGAGGAATTAAGTTGGGTATAAATCTTTACACAGTAGCAAAGGTATCTCTCCATTTTTCTCCAGACATTCCTCGTAGTAAAATCTACAACATGTTAATCATTAACCTCTTGCGCAGTAAAGTCCTAGCTATGAATATCACTTGGAAAGCCATAATCACCAATTGCCCTTGTAGCTAAGTGTCGAGAGCATCTGATCAGTGTGCTAGTGGACCCTGGATGGAAACCCGACCACCTGAACTTTTCTTTTTTCTTTAATAAATAAAATTTAAAATTTTAAAGGAACATTACATTTT
>JAGDQP010035920.1:632-17801 GCA_022664845.1 Lepisma saccharinum | reverse complement strand
AATGCAAATACAATCCTTTTCCTTACAAGGTTTAAAATATTCAAAATATTGCAGTGATTGTGCTTTTTGGTATAGAGTTTAATTTTTTTCCGTAACAGTGTTATAAAATCTTCTTCACTTCTTGCGCATTTTGTGCAATTCCATTTACAGTTCGATTAATCACCTTAGTTTCACTGAATTTCGTTAATTCATTTCAAAGTTCCGATACAATTGTCCCATATTCCTTCGATTCCTTTGTTTCAACAGATGAATCATTCAACGGTATTTCAAAATTTTTAGAATTTCTTACATCTTCTTCAACATCATTAACTTCGATTCATTTTTAAAAACATGTTTACAATCTACTACCAGGTGTATGCATAAGTAGTTTCCGGTTTACCTAAGAGATGGCGCCAGCGAAAAGTACGCAGCATATTCATTTGACTCATACGTCATTTTGTTCGTCTGACATTAAACTACAAACACACACAAGTTGAGTCCGCCAAACACTAGCGTCTTTGTTTTATCGTTCAGTGATCATGTCGAAGTTTGTGCCTGAAAAAGAACATTTGCGGCACGCATTTCTTTTCTTATTTAAATCAAAAGAAAAAGGCTGTTGAAAGTCATCGTGTGCTGCTAGAAATATATGGTGAATACGCTCCATCGATTAGAACATGTAAAACATGGTTTCGACAATTTAAAAGTGGTGATTTCAATGTGAAAGACAGTGCGCGCTCTGGTAGACCACAAAAGTACGAAAACGAGCAATTGCAGGTGTTATTGGAGGATGACCCAACTCAAACTCAACAGCAATTGGCAAAAGTATTAAATGTGTCACAATAAATAATCAGCAGACGTTTACGAGCAATGGGGAAGATCAATAAACTGGGTAAATGGGTCCCACACGATTTGAATGAACGTCAAATGGAAAATCGCAAAGTCACTTGTGAAATGCTGCTTCAACGCCACGAAAGAAAATCCTTTTTGTATCGAATTGTGACGGGTGACGAGAAATGGATTTCTTTTGAAAACCCGAAGCGGAAAAAATCGTGGCTTTCACCTGGCGAAGCCGGTCCTTCAACACCAAGGCCAAATCGCTTCGGCAAGAAGACCATGCTTTGTGTCTGGTGGGACCAGAGCGGTATTGTGTATTATGAACTCTTGAAGCCCGGCGAAACCGTTAATGTACAACGCTATCGCCAACAAATTAATTTATATCACGCATTGATCGAAAGACGACCGGAATGGGCCCGAAGACATGGCAAAGTGATTGTGTTACACGACAATGCGCCGTCTCACAGCAAAACCAGTGAAAGACACCTTGAAATCGCTTGGATGGGACATCCTTCCGCACCCGCCGTACTCCCCAGACCTGGCGCCATCTGACTATCACCTCTTCGCATCAATGGGGCACGCGCTCGCAGAGCAGCACTCCAGCTCTTTCGAAGACGTTGGAAAATGCCTCGACGAATAGTTTGCCGCAAAAGACAAGCAGTTTTTCTGGCATGGTATGCATCAATTACCTGAAAGATGGACGAAATGTGTAGAAGCCGATGGCCAATATTTTTAATAAAACAAAATTAATTTCCCTTGAAAATTACGTGTTTTATTTACTACAAAAACCGGCAAAAACTTATACATACACCTGGTATATTCCCTTCCTCTTCTTTTGATGAAGGGGATTCTGCATTAGATGTTTCTTTAATGGATTCATCAACTACCGTTATAACTTTCTCAAAGTCATGATTTGAGTTATGATCTTTATTTGTTAAAATATTTGACTGGTTTAGTTCCGGTTTCGTTTAGGAACAGTCAAATCTCAAAGTCGTTTACTGAACACCGCTCTTAGTATACATGCTCTTACTTGCATTTCCAATATTAGATCAATTAGTGCCAACTCGTAAGATTTTTGATTGGTCTGTATATTAAGGACAACCTCTTACAACTTATTTATTCTTGATTGTGTTTGTTCTTGCAATTAAAATACTTTATCTTAGAGCAATACTAAATTCTTCGTCAAACTATCTATTTATTCATTACGCTCTAACGCTTCATAATTAATTAAAAATTCCTGATATTGACTTGCAGATTGAATTGTAGATTTGTTCAGAAGCGAACATTACCAGTTTGAAAAAATATCAGTTATTCCACTTCGACCTAATATAATGAATGGTAGTGAGTACTTGCATACAAAATATGTGAACTTCCTCATTTGAGTATTATAGGATAAAGGAACCACAACTTAATACCTCCAAAAATAGGTTATTTAAGAAATATGTTAGCTTGTAGCTTTAATTTTTTAAGCCTTAACGCATATGCTGTATTAACATCTACTAGATTTTATGCTGCTCCGGCATCTATTAACACATCCCCAATCCTCTTTGCAGATCTAAAGTAGTCACTAGTTTGTCCAGATCTTTATGTTTTGATTTCTCCAGAATATTACTGATCCTTATGTCCTCAATAGCTGTGCTCACTGTAGTGTGTTTTCTTAACATTCTTTAGAAAAGAAAGCACCAATAGTTCAGAAAGCTTATCAATCACGGGAAATTGAGAAAAAGTAATATATATAAGACTTCCTTTTTGTTGCAGCTAGCAACAACCGTATTTTTCCCTTTTTTAGCAATAAGTAATATATTGCTAGCAGAAACATCCACATAAAAAAATAATAACATACAATCAACCAGTGACATGAAGCACTTGTCTTATCTGACAATCAATATAAAAACTTCGTGGTTCTAAACCTATAGAACTCGTTTAGCATCCGGGTCTCAAAATAATAACAATTTTACCTGGAACAGTAATAGGTTTAGGTTTCATCTCACATAAAAACGTCAATGAGGACACGGTGATTTAAGATGAAATATTAGAAATTTATTGGAACTAATTTCTCTTTCTTTTTTGTTTTTCTTTTCAATTTTCCTATAAAACAAACTCAAAACATTTTTAGCAAGGAGGGAGCTTCTTAGATAATTCAACCTATGAAAGATAATCCTCATTTGAACAGAAAAATAGCTTCAAATAATACAAAGGGGAAAACTCCAGGAAAACTCACCTTTTAGAGGAATATGACAAAAGTGGGCACTTCACCCTCAATAATAAATCCAAAACTCTACAAAAAGAAAGGACAAATTCCAAATTATCTCAGAAGGAAACTATGTTAAGCACAGTAGATTACTACTTACTTCATAAAAGAGTACTGTCATTCAACGTATTACCGTTACCATAACACTCTTATATCAGCTCCACAGAAACTCTTCCAAAATTTAATTACAGAATTTACTATCCACTTTCCTTTAAATAAATCCAACTTGTAGGAAATATTCAGACTGGATTCCATTTTTTAAACAGTAGCAAATGGATAGTGGATGAATCAAGCTTACACATTCGTTTACACAATCCATGAGCGGTATTTAACTTCCATTTTACACACAGTCAAAAACACCATTTCTCATTCGGTCAGTAAACAAGTAATCACCACAGAATTAGCCATCACAATTCCTCCAGATATTTAAGGGCTTTAGTAAAATTCCAATTTAACAGAAATTTTCCATTTCACCAAAAACACCAAGTTTGACATATAACATTTCACAAACGTATTTCTCTTTAGTCACAATTACAAACAACTTTTCAATACTCCAATTCAAGAACCATTTTCCGACGTGGTAATCTCTGTGATATATTCAAACAACCTTTCAATAAACAAATTCACAGAGCAAAATTTTCAGCGTGGTAGTCTCTGTCACAATTACAAGCTTTGTCTCAGCCCATGCTGCAGATATCTCAACCCGCGCTACACCCACGTGGGTTTTACAAAAACCAACAAATCAGGTTTCAGGACGAGGCAAGTCAGTCCAAAGGAAACTGAGCTCATAGAAGATAGTTACAACTAGTGGAAAGTCAGCCATTTTGTGTCCAACGAAAATTTTGAAAGGGGGTTCCACACTACATCACTTGTGTCTGCTGATCATCTGCTTGAATGGCAGATTGGTCTTCACTCACATCGATAGTGCTTATTTTCTTATTATCTCGTCTTTTGGCGAAGCATTGACTTTGGTAATTATTTTTCTGCAATAGTTGCATTCCTTGCCGTACGCGGGACACCTATTTACCTAGCGATTATATTCATAAAATCGACAGGATATTATTTGAGAAGTTGTGCGTTTTTGCTCTAACTTGACCTTTGTTGCTTTTGTCTACGGCATGTATACTAAGCGCGGTGTTCAGTAAACGACTTTGAGATTCGATTGTTTCAAATTGAAGAGCTAACCGAGTAGCTTTCTCGAAGAGAGGTGTCAATCATTCCAAGCACAAGCTGATCTTTGCAAGCTTTGTCTTCGAAGCTGCCAAATCTATATTTCGAAGCTTGCAGTCTCAGTTGTTCTCTCATAGACTTGTATCATTTTGTGGAAAATGTATCGTTCTGAGGTAATATTGGTAGGCTTAGAGTATACTTTCAAGAGCAATTCAGACAACTGCGAAAAGATTATTTACTTAGATCGTACTAAATCCTTGATTTTTGTGTATAGTTGCGGTGAAAGGAAAATTAACAGAATCTGCTGCTTGTCTCATCCTTTAAATCCTGCAAGGCATTGTATATATTAAAATGTTCTAGATAATTTTCGACAGATTCACGATTCTCACCAAAGCTGTAGAAAGATAACCTTGATTCAGCCATGTTTCAGTTCCATTTTTCCACAGTAAGTACAATACGTAAATCAACTTTAGATCATGAAATCTTCTAAAAATTCTCAATTCACATTTGACACTGCAATATTATGACATGAAAATATCGCAATTCAAAGTCGCTACTAATAGTTTTTTCAATTATTATTATTATGTAAGGATATGTGTACCAGTGCGAGAGCATTACAACTAGCTATATTCAAAATGGATAAGTTTAGATGCTTCTCTTCACGATGCCAAGCGTCGATATTGGAGTTACTCCCAAACTCACATTTGTTCCATCCCATATGTTTACACATATCAAAATACAACATACTAATAGCATGGTTCTTTATTTCCAATGTCAGATCAGTAGTGATCAACTTAATACGAACAACCTACAATATGAACTGCTTACCTTCAGTGCAACACTCGCTTCTTAAGTATTTGCTGTTTGTTAATTTCTCGTAGATTCGCTTCATAATTCATGATCCATATTCCGTGAAATGCTCTCAATACGTTTCGCATACTTTAAATCTCATATTACACTAATATATGTATTTGAACAATCTGTTGTTTATTTCAGTAAATTCAAAATGTCACGTCAACAAAACGTTTTTATGGAAAACAATGTCAACTACCTTCCTTTTTGTTCTCATACTAAAACCTAATCTATTTACCTGAAACTCTGAATCAAATTATTCTAGCTTAGGTGGCAGTATTTACTCATTTTACAATCTGTCACAGCTTACACTTATTTTCGTAAAATAAACTAGGATTTTTAATCGAAGTGAGCTGATGTTAAATTGCAATTACCTTAAAGACATACTGTATATGGAATAAAGAATTCTAATTTAGTACTCACGTCTCTTGATTTCTGTCATAGGTTCTCCTTTCTTATCTTCAATAAATTGTCTTAAGGGTGGGAGTAAATAACTGGACGGAAGATCTGCTAGGATATTCTTGCCATCTGTTGCAAGTCTACGCATAAATTCCTGTAAGGAATAACGTGATTAATAGCTACTAATTATTGTATCTAAATGATGAGAAATTAAAGTTAAAAGGATCCTCATTTTCCATAAAATATTTGATATATTATGACTAAAACAGAAAGTGATGGACTTTTCACGACATATCTCACGCAAAATGAAATCTCTAACATTCCACTGTCAATTGCGCTCCCCACTCAGTGTTAATTAAACCTGAGTAAGTTAAGTTTGTTGGAAAGTATGGTATTAGATATAAGTTTAGAAAACCATGCAACGGAATGACACAAGAACTGTTCCTCCGAGAAGGCATGATGTGTTTCACTGATAATCCAGTCCCCGGATGAAGAAAACAGTTTGTTAGCAAATAGCAATTCAAAGTAGGACCGTCGGAATGGACAGACCAATCTGCTCAGGACTCAGCTAAAACAGCGGGAAAATGAGATCACAGGAACTTGGATTAGAAGAGCTTACAACGGGGTTGAAATAATGAGGGATACAATTGCAGAGTTGAAAGAAATTAAAAAAATGACATTTGTGTGTATATAAAGTTCCAGCATCGCAATCAATAAACTGACAAGTAACCAAAATGTCCTGAAGCATTGTTTAATGGACAGATGAATTAACATTCCTAAATAATGGAAATGTGGATCTTCGCAACTTTAGGCTTCAGCCCCAAATGCTGTGAACCCTTATGCGCCCGCTCGGTTTTTCTATCCGTCTGTCGACAGTTTACAACTCAGGAACTACTAGGGATAAAAGGTGCTTAAGATGTCCTTGGAAAGGTCTTGGCAAGAATAACTCAAACCCGTATAGATGATACACATTGCAGAGGCGGTTCCAGAGATAGGGAACAATTTATACCTTTGGAACTATTAGGAAAAGGAAGGTGATTGTTGTGTCATTGGAAAGGTCTCGGGTACACGAGTTCAAACCCATATCATTCTTCCAGATTTCAGAGCGGTTTCCGAGTTTCGTGGGGGGATTTCAATTTTGGAACTATTAGGGGTAGAAAAATGGTTGAGGTGTCGTTACAAATGTCTCGGTAACACGAGTTCAAACCCGTATCATTCATCCAGATAGCAGGGATAGTTCCCGAGTTTCGGGAGAATTTCAACTTAGGAATTACTGGGGATAGATAAATCGTTAAAGGTGTCGTCGAAAAGATCTTCGCAACACGAGCTCAAACCCATATAATTAATCCAGATAGGAGAGGCAGTTCCCGAGTTTCGGGTGAAATTCAACTTAGGAACTGCTGGGACTAGGAGGTGGTTGATGTGTCGTTAGGAATGACTCGCCGCAAATTTTCGAACGCAACATTGATTATATTAACAAGATACTCGCTGCTGAAGCCTGGCGGTAGCTTATGTGCTCAGTCCCCCAACTTGACTCCGTCTTACTTGTTTCATTATTACTCTGTGGAGCATCCTCATTGGCTCAGACGGGTCAATTGGCCTCGACGATCGGGTGTCAATTTGTAATTGACGAGTTAATTCACGAGTTCCTAACTTTAACTTGATATACTAACGATATAGTTTGCGCCAATCATTAGTGCATCATTAGTGTTTACAATGAAAGAATCACGTCGTTAGTGCTTCATTAGGGTAGATGCTAGACTCTAAGAGAATCAAGGTCACAGTAGTCCCGCCACTTCAAGCACTAATGATTAATTTTGTGTCGATGGTTAGTATATCGGTATTGATCCTTAGTGGACCACTTTATTTTGTTAGTGCTTCGTTAGATGGGGTTCTAGTGCCAAACAAATGGTTAGGGCCAAGTTCACGTTAAACTTCATTCACGAATTTGTAAATTTAGTTTGAAACACTCTCGTTCGTTTCTCGTTAGTGCTTCCTTGTGATAAAACCCAACCTTACGACTTTGTTAGTTCAAGTACTACAAGTAAGAACGCTGGAGAGTTTTCTTCAATGCCTTCGTGTCGGTTGTTTTGAGATGCATTCAACCTTCAATCAATTTGAGTACAAGTCCTACTTCTTGGCACCTTGGAAGATAGAGACAGCGAAGCATGGACCAACCACCCCACCTACTATTTCCTAACGTTAGTGCTTCATTAGAGTAGGCGCAAGGGACATAATAATGTTAGGAGGGCAATTCACTTTCAAGTAAATTCACGAGTTTTAGCTTTAACTTGATGTACTAACGACCAAATTACTTCCAATCGGTTAGTTCCTCGTTACTGCTTCCTATTGCAAAAATACAACGTTAATGTTTCATTGCTTTAGAACTGTAGATGTTAGAAGTGAAATACGGTTGAGAGAGATAAGTTAAAGTTAGCCCCTAATTTAAAATTCTGATAAAATAGTGCCATGGGTAAGTGCATCGTTAGTATTTCTTAAAGCACCACTTCCCAACGTTGGTGCTTAATTAGAGTACGAGCTGGAGCCAAAAGTGTTGGGGAAACTTAATGCACGTCAAAGTTAATTCACATGTTCGTACATTTAAGTTGACACACTAAGGACGAAATTAGTACGAATGGTTAGTGCAACTTCAGTCGTTGTTTGCGTCGAAATCCCAGTGTTCCATTATTGTAGGTGCAAGAAAAAGCAGTCCATTCAAATTCCCGAAACCAAGCCCTAACGATGTATAACGTAACATTATATTTTCCTGTACATCTACTTCTGTTGTATGTCCAGTGTGTTACATCAGTGAAAATGAGGTATGTTTCTATTACAGTAAACTTTATTAATATTAGAAGTTATGTCCCTAAAATACTTCTTCCTCTGATGAAAATTATAAATTAATATTAATATAAAAATACTTAGGGTCCAACAGACCCTAGTATGCAAAATGCGTCACAAAATTAGAAGTAGGCAGCATGAGGGTTGATTTTGATTAGTAGAAATAGCTATTTACAAATTGAGAAATTTGAATAACATTGAAACCTTATTCTCCTCTTTAGTGAAACAAATACTCACTGACGTATAGATTTTCCAATACATATTATATAATCCTCTTATTCTGTATAAGACCCAACTTGAAGGGGCTCTCGAAGTAATGTCGGGTGGTTAGTCCACGTTCGCCCGTCTCTACATTCCAAGGTGTCAAGAAGTAGGGTTTGCACTCAATTTGATTAAAGATTGAATGCATCTCAGAACGTCCGACATGAAGGCAATGAAGACAACTCTCCAGCGTTCTTACTTGTAGTACTTGAACTAATGAAGTCGTAAGGTTGGGTTTTGTCACCAGGAAGCACTAACGAGAAACTAACGAGATTGTTTCAAATTAAATTTACAAATTCGTGAATGAAGTTTAACGTGAACTTGGCCCTAACCATTTGTTTGGCACTAGAACCCCATCTAACGAACTTAAAAAAGTGGTGCGCTAAGGAGCAAAAATGATACACTAACTAACCATTGACAAAAAATTAATCGTTAGTGCTTGAAGTGGCGGGGCTACTGTGACCTTGATTCTCCAACGGTTCTTAGAGTCTTGCATCTACCCTAATGAAGCACTAGCGACAAGATTTTTCCATTGTAAATACTAATGATGCACTAATGATTGGCACAAACTATATCGTTAGTATATCAAGTTAAAATTAGGAACTCGTGAATTAACTTGAACGTGAACCTGGCTCCAAAATGATTTTGACTCTAGAAAATACTCTAATAAAGCACTAACATTAGGAAGTGGTGTACTCAGAACCACTAACGATACACTAAGCATTAATACTATTTTCATTGTTAGTTCTTAAAGTGTGGGGCTAGCGTAAAGTTGACATCCGAACTTTCTTGCTTCTAGCACCTGCATCAATGAAGCACTAACGTTAATATTTTCTCACTAGAAAGAACTAACACTGCTCTAATCATTGGCACTAATTTCGTCATTAGTGCTCCAAGTGGGAGCGACTAGGACCGAACATTAGCATCAACGTACACTAATGATGAACTAACAATCCAATATCATTGGGAGTGAAGACGATGAAATATTTTTATTGGCGAAGCCTTATCGACAATTTTATCTTCATATTTCGCTGAATAATCGCGCTTACTAACGTTAGTGCAATGTGCATTACCGTGCACTAACGACGCCCTTACAAGCAACTATTTTTGGTTCCACATACATCAAATCTTTGTAGGTGGGTGTGATTTAAACTCAAGTTAACTGCACTCATAGTTTATTAATTGTAACTGGCATCAGAATGAATCACTAACGTAAGTGTGATTTTTCACTAACTATGCGCAATCGATTCAATAGGTATTGTTTGTTAAAAAATTAAAGAGGTAATGTTCCATACATATTTCTTCTCTGTATTTCACACAAAAATATAGTATGGACGCAAGTGTCATATGCACTAACATGAATTTACTAACCAATGTTTTTGGGTCCGGATACGTTTCGAGTGCCTATGTAAACTGGGCTATCTTGACCCCAAGTTACTCAAAACACACTTTCTTTCTTGTGTTGCTTAAAATTGGAGCACTAATGTTAGGGCAACGTGAACTAACAATTCTCTAAATATAACGAGTTTTCTTCTGTATAGATCTAAAATTTATTTTTCTGAAGTTGTCCCCACCCACAGACCCACGTGCGTTATATGGGTCTAAAATGTATTTCTGGGTGAGGCCAAATTTACGTCCAGTAGGATCCACCAACATTTTTTTTCCTAATTCTCACTTCAGAACGGAGCACTAACGTTAGTGTCATGTGCATTAACGTGTACTAGTCATGCACTAACGAACGTATATGTTTTTATTTGGAGACCATTACGGGGACTGTGGAAGTGATATGTTTGACGTCGAGTTGACTTCCTACGCAGCTTTTTTACATCTCTCTGGTCGCATTAGAGCACTAACTTTAGGTAGCTAGTACTAACGTGCAGTAACGATACTCTAAAAAACATGTTGTTTGACCGCCAAAAGTTTTACGGAAGGCTATGTGGGGCCAAATTGACTTCAGGTTTGCTGCCACCACAATTTTTATATTCTCTTTTTTTCAATTGGAACACTAACGTTAGTGTAATGTGCACAGCCTGCGCTAAGGACGAACTAAATATGCACTAGCTATCTCGTACATTTAGGTTTGCATGGGTCTAAAATTTATTTCTGTGTGAGGCCAAATTGACGCCAAGATGGATGACGAAACCCATATATTTGTCTTAATTCTCGCTTAAGAATGGAGCACTAATGTTAGTGTAATGTGCACTAACGAGCACTAACATTGCACTAACGATTCATAAATGAACATGTATGGATTAATTTGCCACAACCTTACGGAGGGCTATTGGAATGGTCAATATTTCAAGTCAAGTTCCCTCCCACATGGTTTAACCCGCGAAAGCTTTACGAAAGTGTATAGGGGGTCAAGTTGCCCCCCCCCCAACAAATGTTAGTGTCATGTGCACTAACATGCGCTAACGATGCACTAACGAATCCATATGGTCTCCTCTTTTAACTCCATATGGGGGACAACTTGACGGAACTCAATTTCTTGTGTGCTATTCAGTCATGTAGTTGATCTATGGTTTCCTGATTAAAACTTAATAGCGGACGTTATAAGTATTTCTTGAAATATAGCATGCCACCACTGTCACGAGAGACCCTTTATGCATGAAGATACAGTCAGAGTCGTAGCCAGCCGAAAACCTTAGAGGGGCTGTACAAAATTTAGTGGGTAGTCAATATTTCAAACAGATCCCTTTGCGGAACGATTTTAGTTGTTTTTTTTAAAAAAGTGTAGTTGCATAACAAAAAGGAGTAAATTACATAGATTTCAGCGAATTTGGTATACTTTTATCAGTAAAAGAGACTGTCAGTGCCCGGTTAGATGCGAGGATTAAGTTTAACATCTGTACTCATAAGGAAAGTCGCCGTGTTAGGTCTTATTTCTATCCACATTTACTCCAGAAAATGTCTATGAATCCCCTGCTTCCTTTCGACCGTCTCTTGCGCATCAATTACATAATTTTGGAATATGCAATTTCGGATAGATCAGGTCTCAAGTCTTTGAAGGTGCCATACCGCCTCAGTTGTATGCTTAATGGTATTGGAATGGTCAAGCTTTATACTTTATTTCCCCACACTTCGTAAACCCTAAAGCGCCGAAACGAAGCATTTGTGCATCCTCGATGATCTATACTTTCTTCCTCTTATTTTCATATCAGGAATTTCGTGAAGTAGGTACATCGGTGGTGTTTTACAAGATCAGCTATATACATTGCATTACCTGGCCGGAAATGTCGTACATAGCTTTCGCCGATACGGTATGATTACGGAAAAGGAGGAAGTGCAATTTTACCCCCCTAAAATCTACTCCCGAAAAAAATGTTATGTCACAAAACTAGTGGAACAGTTGCTCTTAAAATTTTGTTCGTGGCCGGAAATTCACCCCCCCCTCCCCAACTAATTATTACATAGCTTGTCAGATTTTGATTCATATGATTAAATTACAATTTTAATAATATTAATTAAAATTCCGAGTCGTAATTTTGCTCCCCTGCAATTGACCCTATAGAGTCTTTTAAAATATAGTAGAGGGCGGAATTTTATCCCCCTAAATTTTACCCCCTTAGATTAAAATATACTGGAAGGCGGAATTTTACCTCCTGTAGTTAAAAATAGTCAAAGGCGGAATTTCACCCCCTTAGTTTAAATTAGTGGAAGGCGGAATTTTACCTCCTGTAGTTAAAAATAGTCAAAGGCGGAATTTTACCTCCTTTAGTTAAAAATAGTGGAAGGCGGAATTTTACCCCTTTAAATTGACCCCCTTAGTTTAAAATATTGTAGAAGGCCGAATTTTGCTCCCTCCCTGAAGTTTACTCCTAGTGTCTTTAAAATTATAGTGGAAAGCATAATTTCTCCCCCCTCACAACAAGTGCCTTCGTTACTTATGTAAATGAACCACTTGAGCATTTGATTTTCGTTCCAAACAGTGAGTAAATAATTCCCTCAATTCCCTGAGCAGTTAAATGATGATTGAATAATTCGTGTTTCATACTTAGATCATGTAATAATAGACCTGTTAGAATTTGTACAATGAATTAGGCTACATTAAGGGGTTAACCAAGGGGTGTACTAAAACACAATCTTAACTCTTTTTCTATTGAACTAGAACAATGTAGATTCTGAAATAATAGCATTTGAAGTATTCCGGTAGAAAAATCTGCAATAAGCATAATAGTATGATACTGAAAATGTGACAATAGTGCCGAAATCGAGACGTGCTTTTTCAAAGCGAGGCGAGACCGAGACTGCAACCTTCGAGGTCGAAACAAGACCGGCAAGACCCCTCGAGACTCTTGGTCTCGATCGAGACTTGAGAAAAATCTACGTTTGTCCGAACAGTATAATTGGCTGCGTTTTCTCCCATTGGTTGATCTGTGGATCATGAGCACCCGCAGAAAATTTTCCAGGGAAGGGCAAGGTTCGGCATGTTCCTTAGTATTCTAAATTTTGCGAGTACCCTCGTTCTTGGGAGTCATCTTTAACCGATGGAAAGCAAATGAAAACAGTCTTTTATTTATCTTGCCAATAAGGTTCGGGCCATGACCAACAAACTTCGAGCTACGGGAGGAATACGGTAACATTTTTCATGAAAATTTATTTACAAAGTACTTTAAATTTATGTAGTTTGCGCGACATCTCAGTTGAGTTAGGGTTACATTTTGTGAATATATTCTACGGGATTGCATTGCAACCATTCCTTGTAATCTTTACTGCAAATGTATTTAGGGCCTACTGGTCCTTAGCAGAGTTATTATAATGAGGCATATGGTATAAGATTTTAATTTAATACTTTTGAATTCTGTTAGTAATTTATTGTATGGAGTATCACAGATGACTAATAGGTGTACTTCATAATCTCTAAAGAACAGTAAAGTAAGAAAATCAGGAAGAAAAAATATTTTAATTACACACTTATGTGGAGTGGAGTGCAAACAGTCATGTAAGGTCATTATTTTTTTATGACTTTTTCTCCCTACATCTTCTGTATTTGTTGGAATATTTTTACTACACAAATCAACTCCTCAGAGGAACAGACAGAAAACTAATTATCATTACAAATGAATAGTAAAGTATTTTACTCAACTGCCGGAATGCTTCCGGCAGATTTAATCACACTAGCATTGGCAGCTCATTTGCTGGTATAGCATATCGAACATGAATTCCAGCACCACCAGCATGCATCGAGATATCAAAAACACCAGCATATACAGCTGGTATTGGCTGGTGAGATAAATTCAACAAACTATGCTTTACACCAGCAAAGTTTACAGGTTCAATTTCCAGCATAACAAGCTTAATTTGATGATCCAGCACATCCAGCATGAAACTCTAGAACAACCAGCATACTTCGAGTTACCAGACACGCCAGCATATACAGCTGGTATTGGCTGGTGAGATAAATCCAACAAACTATGCTTTATACCAGCAGAGTTTGCTTGTTGGATTTCCAGCATATCCAACTCAATTGCTGGTCCAGCAGGTCCATCCAGTTATGTTGACACCAAATTCCAGCACCAACAGCTTAATTTGCTGGTCCAGCATATCCAACAAAAAATCTAGTATAACCAACATAAATCCAACAATTCCAGCACCATCCTGCATTCTTACGCTAGAGCCAGCACAAATTTTAACCTGGGGATGCGTTTTATGTAAATTATATGTACAATAAACCCAACATGGTGGATATGAAGAAGTTATAAATCTCTTGTAGATTGCTTTTCAGTTTTTCTATTTGTAGTCGGGTTTTAGTTAGTAAATTTTAATTCTTGTTTTCTAGCTTCATAACATGGACGATTTGATTTCTTCCCAAGTAGGGAATTCATATTTTGATACTACCCCAGGAGGCCGTACAGTGGTACGAATATCTGAATTTTAATTTGTTTTGGACTTCGTCGTTTTCTGCCCTGTACCCTTCAAATGACTATTGATATCTTTTAATTGTATTTCCCTGCTTTCACAATGACTGACATTGCCATATACTTTCAAAAGTCGATATTTGAAAAGAATGAAAAAATGTGTAGTTAGGGGTAAAAATTTAAAAATTTAAGTTTTTATATTTTTATATAAAAACACATTTCAATGCCTATTGAAACTGCCTTTATTTAAGCCTGCTCCATGAGTCAGTTGGGCAAAAACTAGAAACTTTTTGACATTTGTATATGAAGTGGTGGATGTACCAACGCCAATATAAAATAGGAAGTTTAAAACAACGTAAATCAATAATAAAAATATGGTTTGATAAAAGTTTCTTTATTTTCTCTCAGTAACTACAAGAGTATAAAATTTTATTACCAAAAATAAAAACTTATTTAGATCAACTTAAAACTTATCCATTTTGCGGACGAACACCCTTAAAGGAAAAGTCTACCCTTGTCACTGTGTTTAGCACCTGGCGTCAAATGCTTAACTTCAAACAGTGCATAGTTAATTTGAGTTTTTGTGACTGAAATGGCGGTTCCATCTTTGTTATACCATTAAATTTACTTCCTGGACACGACTTTTCATGTGCAGATTTTTCTTAATTAACGTCTTTTTTTAGTTACAATTTTTAAGACAGGGCCAAACAATAACAATAATAATAATACCACCTCATATTTGTCTCTTACAGGAAATGATTATTATTATTATTATTATTTTATTGTTTAGTGTAGGGTTGCATTAAGCTATACAATTCTTTTACATAAATAATGGTTACATATAGAAGAGCTTGTTGCCCTACAGTAACAGAAAAAAAAAACACAAATATTATGCCAAAGCATAAAAAAGAGATAGAAAAGTTACAAAATAAGTACCATATACATGTCCATGCTTATGATATGCAGTTAGTGTATAACACAATGATGGGAAAACAAAACATACACACACACAAAATCATGATAAAAGAAACAAAAAATACATTTGGGTAAATAGTGAATGGTTGAAAGATTACAAGGTTGAAATGGCTGATTATATACAATGAGTGATTATGTAAGTGAATGATGGCCTAACGTGCGCACTGTTTAGTAGTCATATATTACGTCCCTGATTTTCCTTTTGAAAATATTTAGCTTTCCCTCTTTTTTCAATCCAATTGGAAGTTGGTTCCAAACTTTGCTCGTCAAATAAGAAAATGATTTCATGCCATAATTTGTCTTATTACACTTCGGAATGTGAACATTGTTAGAGTTGTTAGACCGCAAATTACTATAAAACTTATTGTCGGAAATAGGGATGAATTCACTTAGCGTTCGGTGGTGCGCCGAATAAATAGCTTTGTGCACTTGCACCAAGAAAAGGTATTTCCTTCTGGATTCAAGGGTAGGCAACAACACTGATTCATTACATTTGGAGGTCGAGAGTGACAGCGGAGCTTTTCTCATTATCCGAATAGCCCATTTCTGCATCCTTTCAATATTCTTTATGTTGGTTTGGTTGATTCCGTACAGAACCACACCATAGTGCTCAAGAATAGGTCTAATATACGAGGTGTAGTACTTTACTCTGTGAGTGATAGGTAGATAATTGCTTATGTACTGAAGAATCTTGATTTTCGGCACAGCATTTGAGCATATCTTTTTAACATGTTGCGTAAGCGATAGTTTCGAATCAAGAGGTATGCCAAGATATTTCAATGTAGCACTTGTAGATATCTTATTGTTTCCTATCTGAAGTTCTCTGTCAATTACGGAACGTGTGCAGTTGTCTGTTGATAAGATTAATGCTTGTGTTTTTGCTGTGTTCACTTTTAGATTATTTGCGTTGTACCAGTTAAGCACACAGGGAATGTTTGTTTCAATAGTGTGAGCTAACTGATCTAAAGAATTAGAGTAGCAAAATAAGAGACAATCATCAGCATACAAATAAACCTCCATATTTTTCACAGATAGTGCAAGATCATTAATGAATAAGTTGAACAATTTAGGTCCAAGGATTGATCCCTGTGGTACCCCAATTTGAATATCGGCACATTTGGAAATAGTATTACCAAGTTTCGTACTTATTACTCTATTATGTAGGTAACTTTGGAACCATTTACATGCATTTTTAGATAAATTGAACTGGCCATATAATTTGTTCAACAATAAATGAGGTTGCACGGTATCAAATGCTTTGCTGATATCTAAGGAAATTAAACCAATGTAGTTTTTTCCTTTAACGCCTAGTATGTTTCGCCACTTCGTGATTAATTCTAGTAGCAATAGTTCGGTGGATCGGTTCCTGCGAAAACCATACTGTTTCTCGGTTATGAGATTGTTACATTCTATATGTTCTTCTAACTGACTATCGACCACCTTCTCAAGGACTCTACTAAGAGCTGGTGTTATAGAAATAGGCCTATAGTTGTTAATACTAGTGTGCGATCCTCCTTTGAATATGGGAGTGACCACCGCATGTTTCCAAGCGTCAGGAACTATACTAAACTGAAGAGAATGATTTATTATGTCCGTTAGTGGTTCTGATATCCACGGTGCAAGAAGTCGTAATACACGATTATTAATACCATCAATTCCGCAGCCTTTTTTAACATCAAGTCCTGTGAGTACTTTAAAAATAGTGTTAGTGGATACAGGTTTAAATTGAAATCGCAGTGTCCGGGGGGA
>JAGDQP010035919.1:0-19324 GCA_022664845.1 Lepisma saccharinum | reverse complement strand
ACGCGTTCTTTGTCCCCTTTCTTGTACAACAAAATGATAACGGCATTGTTCCAACTTCTGGGTATTTCTCTCTTCCTCAAGCACATCGAGAATAATTTAGCAACTTCCTCTTTCATCTTTTCACCTCCCCATTTAAACATCTCTGCTGTGAGTCCATCTTCTCCTGGTGATTTTCCGTTCTTCATCCCTCGAAGTACTTTATCCACTTCTTCTTTCATTACATCTGGGACATCAACATCAATTTCTTCTGAATTTTCATTTCCTAGTTCTTCCTCGGAGTAGTACAATTCTGTGTAGAAATTTTGAAATATGTTTATAATTTCTTCCTTATTTCGTGTTACGGTCCCGTCTGGTCTCTTAACTGCAATTATTTGCTTTTTCCCTATCATGAGCTGCTGTTTGGCTTTCTTCAGGCTCTTGTTTTTCTCGATTGTATTTTTAACAAGATTTTCGTTATATCTTCGTGCATCCTCTCTTATTTTCTTTCTTACGGTTTTATTTAGTTCTATGTACTCAATCCTCTTTATGCAATTTTCCTCTTCTTTCATTTCCCTTCTTTTCTTCATCAAGAGCTTAGTTTCTTCTGAGATTTTGCTCTCTTTTTTCTTTCTGGTACCTGCTATCTCCTTGGCTGTTTTTCTTATTATCTCAGTCAATATTTTATTTCTGCTATCGATGTCTTCTTCATCCTCTAACTCTTCCAAGGCGCTGAATCTGTTTCTTAGTTCTATCTCGAATGTCTGTCTGTGTTTTCCAAGATTTTCCAGATCTAAAACTGACGGTTTTCCTCTGATAAGCTTCTTTCTCTCTAGTCTAGTATTTAGTTTCAGCTTACATCTCACCATCCTATGATCACTCGAGATTTTGAAACTGTTTAGAACAGACACGTCTTGCACAATTGCCCTGTTATTTGATAGAACGTAGTCTGTTTCGTTTTTGGTCCCATTTGGGCCTTTCCATGTCCACTTCCTCTGGGGCGGTTTCTTGAAAAATGTATTGGAAATGAACAGTCTGTTGGCTTCTGAGAATTCCACTAATTTCTCTCCTCTCTTGTTTCTTTTGCCAAATCCAAAGTTTCCCACTTTCGTGTCACTGCTCAGCTTGGTTCCTACTTTCGTATTGAAGTCTCCCATTACAATTTTGTAATGCGATTTGCTACTATCCAAAATCTTCTGAATCTCCTCGTATAGGTCTTCGACTTCCTCCTCCGGGTGCGAAGTTGTTGGAGCGTACACTTGTATAATTTCCATACTGTATCTCTTGTTAATTTTTATTACTACCCGTGCGATTCTATCTGAAATTCCTTCAATTTCTGTGATTCGTGACTTCAGGTCTTTATTAATTATAAAGCCAACGCCTGTCGTATATATATTTATTTATTTATTTATTTTTCTTTACAGTCGTTCTGCTACAAACAATAGATTAATTTAATTCGCAATCCTTCAGTTTCTTGGATTTTCCTTCGTGATCCATTGATAATAAGGATTACAGGGGTTAATATCCTTTCAAAGTATGCTACACCTCCAAAATGGAATTCACCGGAATCACTGTCACTTGATCTAGCTAATGGACTAGCTTTGTTCCTTTTATTGAATGAATTAACAAGTGTACTTCATTTCTCATTTAATTCTTGGGTTTAATTGTAACATTGTCTTCTATCATGATAACTTGATCTTTGACTGTTTCTGTAGATACAGAAAGTTGAATAACAAATCTACAGGAAATTTCTTTGATTCCATCCTTGAGTATTACTTGAGTACTCCTCAAATTAATAGTTAAACTTTCGAATTGGATTAAGATATTATTTCCCAATATTACATCAAATGGGCTTTACGTAATTACTAACATATCAAGGTTTACAGTACAATTGTCAGTAACCTAAATTGGTGTTGGTGTTCCCACTGATTTTGATCTCTTCTTCAGTCACAGATTTTAGACGGTAATTTCCGGAACCAATTACATCAAGTTTCGCTGAAGGGTATTTTCTTCTAATTTCTTCGAAGAAACCTTTTCTTATAAGAGAGTGACTAGCTGTAATGTCGCAGAAAGCTGTTACAGGGACCTCCAATCTCTACTTGAATGGGGGTTAACTTTCGTCCTTTCTCTGCTACGCTAGCAAATTCGAGTGCTGTATCAACAAGAGTATTCACAACGTACTGCTGACATAATTTCCTGAGTATTATCATTGTCATTCTTTACCTCCGGAATTTCAGCTGTCGACTGGACATTAACCTCATCATTATTATCAGGTATGATAGATCGTCTCCAATGCTCAGGTAATTCACTTGTTATTTCCATAAGATGATCTGTTCCCAACACACACACACATTTACATATCCTTGGCTTTGTATCTTTCATCTTCTCTAGTCAATCTGTTATCACTGTGTCCCGTAAATCTTCTGTCATTTGTTTTATCCTTTTCTCACTTTTTCTGGTAGGGTCTATTTTGTGGTGGATTATTATTATGATCTCTAGATTAATTATCGTTTCTCCTACTAACAACTCCTCAGTAGTGTTGTGGTTAGTACAAGCTAGCATTCTTCTCTGATCATACGGTAGAAAAGCCATTGCTTCTCGAAATAATTCTTGATCCATGATATTTGAGTCAGTCCGAGTGAGTTTAGAGATGAATCTAGCTATTTCCGGCTCCATACTGTTCACATTAGACTAGTCAATTGTATGGCATCTCAACGCTCTCTTTTTACTCTCAGTGGAATCTCGACTGGCGTATTTCTTCAAAAACCTCGCGCAGAAATCTCCATAGTTATGTACATATTTTATTTATCAGGCGAAACCAGCCCTCTGCGCTGCTTATCATCGCTCTGCTAATGTTATACATTCGATCTTCTTCAATGCCCAAGGCTATGAAATATTACTTTAGTTGGACTCTCCTGATTAACATTACCTTTCCACTTATGTACTTGTCTTTCGTCCTTCCTATTGACTTCAGTACCGTCGTGCTAGGTTTCAGTTTAGTTTTGCACGAAATCGGGTCTCGTTTCTTCTCGTGGAAAATAGATGACACGACTGGCATCTGATTCTTCCTGAGGATTTGTATGATAGACTCTTCTCGGGCACCTTCCCTGGTCGTCTCTCTCTTCATCCATCGTACTGCGAACTATTGATGGCTTCTGTATCTCACAATAGATGACTCTCTTACAATACTTCTCGAGGAGATCTTGTTTCATTTCTTCAGGTTGCATCTTCTCAATCTTCTCTTTAATCTTATCCTGATCTTTCTGGATAGCTTGAATAGATTCGGTGTTCCTTTTTGGGATTAACTTCAATGCTGGTAAACCGGTTGTTCGTCGTATCAATATGCATATCATTTAATTTTGTAAAGTTAGATTTGCGTTCTTCACTATATTCCTTCATTTGGTCTTGGAGAGAATCGAATCTCTGGTTCTGTTTGTCTAACTTCCGACTTTGACTATTCATATCATCGTTTAGATATTCATATTTCTGGTCGCTGTCTTTCATCTCATTCTTCATATCATCATGTTTTTAAACCAGATCGTCAAAACTTTTCCTCAATTGACCCATCATCTGCTGCAGCATGAAATTAATACTTGCTTCTTCATTTCTGCTACTTGTTTCTGACTGTCACAGTTACTCTTGTTCCAACTACTCCATTATTTTTTTATTTTAATTTCAGTTACCTTTTGCTTCCTTCTCTGACGAGTCGTTCTTGAAGGGGCATTCTCATCATCCACCACTGCTCCAGATACAACCTCAGGATTTGTAGTCTCAAAATCGAACCGTACTGTTGGGCGCTAAATATGTAGTGGGTGATGTTATGCTGTTAAGTTTATCTGTAAAATGTAACTTTATTTATCTCTATCCCTTCGCTGTTGGAAGTTGTCAGTCCGTCCTCTCAGGGCTTCTTGGGATATCCTTGGCTTGCCTATGTTGGTTAACCTTACTTCGAAACTGATCCGAATCCTTATGCTTACGGAGAGCTGAATGTTCTCGGTAACAAAAGGTGGAATAGTCTTTATAGTTTTTGCTAATGATACTTTGAAATGAAAAGCAAGATTAATCAGTATATCACCTTTTTTTTTATTAAGAAAAGATCTCGATGAACAAAGGCACAGTCCGATTGACGAACTGAGGATTTACAGTGCATACAAGTATTTTAGGTTTTCACAATACCTTTTTATACAGAGGTTTACACTTTTGAACATAGTCCGGTTAATAATCAACCAATCAAAATACAAATACATACATTGTCAAGGCAACACAACAGGCTAACTAGATATACAGAAATTTCATATCAATACTCGAACATACTGTCTCTAAAGTGTCTTTTCCGAGACTGAGTAGTACAGAGATATCCCATATAAATAGTGCTCCAGTCAGAACTTTTCAACTTGACACACAAAATTATTAATAGCTTCAAAACTATGAAATATATTAATGTCAAACTTTCAGGATGTATAACACATATACGAAGGTATATTTATGTGTGATTATAATCATGTATAAACAAATACGAGGGTATATTTATTTATATGTAATTATGAGCATGTTTCAACTTATGCCAACAGTTCCATTAAACCGACATGATCCTTTAAAAATGTGTTTTCATATAATCTCTAAATCAAGTTAACCTACAATACCCACTATTATTCCTTCTAACTGTAGGATAACGTTACCCCCCCCCCAAAAAAAAAAAAACTTATTGTCCATATCTAACATGAATTATGAGATTTCGTCTTGAGATTCAGCAGGAGTATCTTCCATTAGTTACATCATCGTACCAGCTTTTTGCTTCTTCATTCAAGAAGAGAGATCTCTGATATTTCATGCTTTATCTTAATTAAGAGGAATACGTTTCATTGGGGGGAAAGGTCACATTCTTCACATCGCTAGCTTCATAGCATTTCTTCCAAAATGTGAAGTCATTCAACAAATTAGTATAGGTCTTAGAAGCAGATGTTTCCTTGACGGGCCATGTAACAGTGCTTCAGACTCTTTCGAAGCTAGTCTGTGCTATAGTACTGTGAATGGTTAGGGTTGTTCACGAGAGGAAGCAATCACTTCAAGATATTCTGTAGCAGTTTCAACATTCGAAATTTTCCTCGTGCCAGTGCTGTATAGTTACAATTTCGGTTGCATGGCGAGAATCTTGGGACTCTTACTGGAAATATATAATAATAATATGGCCTTGTGTCCGTCTTGAATAAAGAAAACACTGCTTTCTGACAAGGCTGGTTTTACTTTAATACATTCAATATTTCAACATTGTTCGTTTTGGAAAACCATGAGAGAAATGCAAGAACGTTTTAATTCCCTTCCCTTTACCAATCTCAAGTGGGCGAGTCTTTATCAATTCGCAGAAATGAAAATAGTCAATATTCTCCTTTTTTTCTGTTTTCTAGACGGCATTTATGTAGCACTTAAGATCTTTGTGAGTCGCCGTGGTTCAGGCTGTAGCGCGTCTGACTATGAATCGGGCGACACGGGTTCAAATTCTGGCCAGAACGCAGTATTCTGTTTTCCCATTCCAGGTGCTGTAAGGTGCACTCACTGTCAGTCTCCTATCAAATTGAGTACCAGAGTGCCGTTTGTGGGAGGTAAAGGTGGTCGAGCGTAGGACTGACAACCCCACCTCACTTCATGCCGTAGGTCGAGAATATATGGAGAGCGACCTCCACATCCCCCATGGTGCGTACGCATTGGACAGGTTATAGCTTTACCTAAAATCTTTAGTATGTTAATAAAGACGTAGAATCAGAGAAGTCTTTTATAGAACTTTGCGATGCGGAACTATTTAGTTTTGGAAGTAGTAGATTTGTAGCGTAATCTGATTCAATGCAGATTGCATCTAATTCTTCTCGCTGTCATCAACTATTTATTTATTTAGAGGATTGTGTATCTCAACATCTCTCAGATGTAGGGGGTGTTTAGTCTTGCATGCATATTTGCAACAAAAATCGCAAATATTTTCCATAAGTTGACAGTTTGTGCATGGAACCGACAACCAAGCTAATCGAAACACAAGTTTTCACGTATTACTTGAGAGTACTTAGTATTTTAAAAACTATTAACATTGAAGTGTTGATGTTGTTTGGAACCTTGATGATACAGACTGCTTTTATGGTCGATATAAAATAATAATAATAACCACGTGTGTTACAGGCCAAAGGGTCGTGATCCTGCCCCAACGCCATCTGTCCGCGGTTGGTGGAACTGCGTCCACCTGAGTGGCAGGGGTGTGGTCAGTACTGCCCGCCACGAACAATCCTATTAGGGGCTTTCTAGACCGAGTGGCCGTCACGTCTTTATTCACGTGACTCTGTAGTTTTCCATATGGCCAAAGCCTACTTCGTGAAAGTACTTTTTTGTCACTCACATCCATGCTCAAGGGGTTACATGGAATGAAGGTCGAGCCTATAACTTCACTTAATCAAAATAGAAAACTGCAGTATAAGTACCAAGTGCCTTGTATTAAATATTGGGTTAAAATGCAACATTTTTTTTCTGTGTCATTCGAATTAATTTGATTTTAGTGCCTTAGGAACTTGGTTTATGTGGCTCAAAAATGGTACCCACGAGTTCAAAGTGAAGAAACAGCCTGCTCAAGGCATTTTTTTGCTGTATACTGCATTGAATATTCAGATTTGTAAGCTCTGTTTGGTATTTATTCAACACTATCGGTGAACTGAAATATAATTCCAGCATCTGTTAAATTTGTTCTCCGAATTTGTCTATGTTTTATTGTCCTGCAGAACCATACATGTTGCCAAAATGGGGCGGAGCAGTTCAGAAACACTTCAGAATGAATTGTGGGGTACTTCTTAGCAGTAAAACTCATGAAGGAAGCAACAGGAGGTGCCACTACTTAAACTTCGTTTGAAACCCTTTTGAGAGAGGGGGAGTGATCCTCCATATGCTAATGTGCTGCTACAAATGTTCCGTAATTTGTTTTTATTTCACTTTAACCCATGATCTGAAGTTATTGGGTCTATCCATATTTTGGTCCCATCATGGAAGCTGACTGAAATTAACGTTGTTCGTGTTACAATCGTATCCTTCGGGAAGTCGATCAACGTGAGCGTACATGTGTTTGCAGTAGATGTGTAATGCAAATGTGCTAATTGTAAGTTCGGTTGATTGCATAATTGATACATATATTGTGTGAGTATAATTTAAAAAAAAATAACGCCAAATACTTAGCTATACACAACGATAAAGTGATTGAAGATCCAGGTCTTTGTATTATGAAAAGACCATATGAAAAATAAATATCGAATAGGAAAATATGTAATATGAGCGAATGGATATTTTGTTAAACAGATAACTGTATTATCGAAGGGCCTTAGCTCAGTTGGTAGATCATTGACTTAACAATCGGAATGTCCTGGGAACGACGCAGCGGCTGCTCATTTTGAGTGAGGTTTTTCTAAGATTTTTCCTCAGTTACACCAGGCAGATGCCGGGAAGGTACCTACTAACTAGGCTCTGGCCGACTACTTTCCAATATCCTCTCCTCTACCTTATCTCGATCTGAGGACCTGAGCCTGAGATGCCTAAAGGTCACAAATAAATTAAAGAAAATTAGAGACCACTGTATTATTCTTGTGATATGATTGGGTATAAATGTATGTACAACTCTTACGTGAAGATTGTGAACCTGCATCACTCACCACTCGCTCATCACTTTTGTAAAGCTATATAAAGGCTTTGCGAGCAGTAAATTCTGTGCCTCTTGGGAAGTTCCACGAGTCAATTTGAATTCTTGAATAAAGAATTATTACAAACTCTAGGTTTGTATTTCCTTTAAATGGCACTATACTTTAATACTGGTGGTACTGTTATGACCAAACTAGAGCTCCCAGTGGTACCATATTTCAACCAAACAGTAAATAAGTAGGTCTATGGAGGAAGAGTTGAGGCGCTGTGTGTAGAATTTAGTGAATTTAAATTCTGAATATATTATTTTCTAAAGGCTAGACATTATTTCGGGTTTGTAATTACTGTTTTATTTAATTCACCGACGGCCAAGCCCAAATTGTTACGTAAACATTCAAGTGACCCTATCAAATATATTTTATTTCATACGTTTTTGTTACTTTTCTTGCACACGTTCATTTCCTCTACATGATTATCGAATTGTTGGGATGTAGTTAAGGATAACATGTTATTCTAAAGTGACTCCTAACAGAAGATTTTTGAAAGTATATTTATTATGCATTATATCTCCTGAACCGTGTGACATTTCGTGAATAAGATTGCATTCATAGAATATAATAATGAAGAGAAAAATACTGAGAACTCAAGTTCCCCAGTGCCAATAACTCGTAAACATAGAACATAATTACAAATTAATTTACAGGTTAAATACAACATTATTAACATGGCCCAAAACACTTCACTGCAAGTAAAATATATACAAAGGAATCATTAAAAAATGAAAGCTGGGGGACTTTAGTGACCCCACGTGGTTGTCGGAGGATTAGTTAAAATATAAATGCAAACTGAATGCACTTTACTCAGAAACTCGGGTCAAAGGAGTGAAGAAAGAAAGCAAAGGTAAAACAAAAGAGCAAATGATTTGTTGAAAATAAGGTTAAGAATGAAGTAAAAAGTGTTAGTCGCTTAAAAACTGTCTTATCAGAGACAAAATTAATACGCTACCTTCATTAACCTTCGAGAAAAATGTTCATAACAATACAGAAGGTGTTATGTGAATATTCATAACTAATGACGTATTTTTAAAGTAAATAACTAGTTTTGTCAACCAAACTTAATTTTCGTTGTTGAACATAGTAATTCAGCGTATCTAATCTCTTTATGGGAAATCCTTTCGAATCAAATATACATTACTTGTATTACTAATATACAGTGATTTTCATAACTGGCCTGAGATTGAGATTGGCTAGTGACACAAAGCAAATCTAAATTAAATATTGAGCTAGCTGAACTTATATATCTGTGTTGGAGATGGATAATACGCGTATGTCAAAGGAAGCCTCGAATGATAGAAATTCAGGTATCAATAATAATAATAATAATAATAATAATAATAATAATAATAAAAAAAAAAAGCACTTCGCTTAGAGTGCACAGATCAACTGAAAACCCAGTCGAGCCGTTTCGTAGTCTACGTGTTACGTTCCAGGTTAATTGAGCCTTATAATCAGTGGAGGGACATAAAATTTTAGCGCCCACTGCAAGGCACGTGAGTGTAGATTGGATCTACAAATGATAAAAAGGTCATTCCATACCAAATCAACCAATAAAAAAAATAATTTTAGACCTTAGGCTTTACTAAATGTGTGATACTTGGTAATTCTATTCTATGCATCAATATGGTTAAAAATACAAAATTTCATGTTTTTGGCGCTTACGGTTTTTGAGTTATAAATTGTTAAAAATAAATAAAATTTGACGGATTTTTTACGCGTTTTAAAACCTTTAACGCCCGAAACTCGAAAACTATTTGTCCTAGACAGCTCAGACTGGCACCATTCGTTTCAGAATTTCAAGAGCTAAAATTTGATATATTACTTGACTTTAATAGACCAATCTTTATATAATAATAATAATAATAATAATAATAATAAAACACCTTGTTTTCTGAAAAACTCGAAATCAAAACTTTTATTTTCGTTGAAAAGAATAGATCTTCAATGTGTCCCTGATTAGAACGTATGTGAAAAATTTCATGATGGTGTTTCAATGGGATGATGTTGAAAAACATTCTAACAGAAGTACATAGCCACTTATGCATCACTCACACTCACTTACTAACTTTATGGCTTACGGAACTTGCAAGTCATTGCCATAGTAAGAAACATTCGCCATCGGGATCTATCCAGGCAAGATAATGTCAGTTTCCATTACAAACGCCTACTTCTCGAAGATCCCTTCTAATGCTGCCCTACCAAGGTCGTCTCGGTCTTCCCAACGGTCTTTTCCCCTCCGGCTTTCCAATCAAGATGGAATATAATCTTCGGTTTTCTCCCATTCGAGCTCATGGCCTGCCCATCTTAGTCGTCGTGATTTCATTATTCTTACAACATCGGGTGAGTCGTACAGTCCGTGAAGTTCTTCATTATGCAGTCTCCTCCATTCCCCAGTCGTCTCGTTCCGTTTCGGCCCGTATATCTTTTTCAAAACCTTATTTTCATACACTCGCAATTTACGTTCATCTGCTAGGGTTCTACTCCAACTGTCGCAACCATAAAGTATTACCGGCGGAATAACCGTTCTGTATATTTTCATTTGCAACTTCCTTGATATTGATCGCGAGGTTAGGAGTTTTTGGACTGAATAGAAACATGCGTTCCCCGATACTAAGCGAATTTTTATTTCTTCCGTGACCTCATTTTTGCTTGTTACGTATGTTCCCAAGTTTTTTAATTTGTTTACTTTCTCATAACATGCATAATTAGCTTAAACGGCAGTACGCATAATGGCTTTTAGCAAAGTAAATTTAATTGTTTAAAATGTTACATACAGTATCTTCATTTCAGTTCTATTGTAGAACAAACCGAGCCGTCGTAGCTCAATGGTAGGGTATTGGCATAGCATTCGGAAGGTCGTGGGTTCGATCCTAGAGGCCGAGGTTTTTCCATGTTTTTTTCCTCAGTTACATCAAGCAAATGCTGGGATGACACCTTCAACATGGGTCCTGGCAAATACTTTCCCGAATCCTCCCCTCTTACCGACCTAAGACTTAGATGCCTAAAGGCCATAAATATTATTCAAATTTAAAATATTGTAGAACAAAACTACTAAAAACTAATCAGTCCGGCCTGATCTCTGCATTTTTTTTTAAAAAAAGAACAGAATTATTAGTTTGAAATTATTATGCATAATAATTATAATGACCACTATGTTATTATAATAAATTTGTAAATATGGTTGGTTTATTAGTCTGTAAGTAAATAATTTCAGAGTAATAATTCTTACTACCTATGTTTTTAAATGCATAGATCGGGCTGGACTGATTCGTTTTTATTAGTTTCTTTCTATAATATATTTTTGAGTTATATTTATGGCCTTTAGGCATCTAAGGCTCAGGCGGTAATAGGGGAAGAATTCGGGAAGGTGTCGACCGGGACCTATGTTGAAGGTACCATCTCAGCATTTCCCTGGTCTGACTGAGGAAAAACCTTGGAAAAACCTGTCAGGATGGTTGGCTGCTGGGATCAAACCCACGACCATCCGAATGCTGCGCCAATGCTCTACCACTGAGCTACGGTGGTTGGGGTGTTCTACAATAGAACTGAAATGGAGATACTGTATGTAATATTTCAGCCAATTAAATTTACTTTTGCGCGTAATGCAAAAACCATTATGCGTAATGCCGTTTAAGTAATTCAAGTGACTATGTACTTCTGTTAGATTTTTTTTTCAACATGATCCCGTTGAAATACCATCGTGAAATGTGGCACATACCTTCTAATCAGAAGCACATTGAACATATTTTTTTTTCAACAAAAATAAAAATTTCTATTTTGAGTTTTTCAAAAAACAAGTTTTATTTAATTTAAAAAAAATATAATGATTGGTCTACTAAAGCAAGTAATATATCAAATTACAGCTCTTGAAATTCTGAAACGGCTGGTGCAGGTTTAAGCTGTCTAGAACAAATAGTTTTTGAGTTTCGGGCTTTTAAAGGTTTCAAAACGCGTAAAAAATTAGTCGATTTTTAAAATTTTTAACAGTTTATAACTCAGTTTTTCATCCTTACCAATAGGATTAATTAATTAATTAATTAAAAAAAAAAACGGTTTCCGAGACTTCAAGTTCCAGACCATTTGATATGGAATGACCCAAAACAGAAACAAATGATAATATGGTAATATAGGAAATGATAAGCTGTTAAAAGGGTGAGC
Source organism: Lepisma saccharinum (assembly GCA_022664845.1). Taxonomy (NCBI): domain Eukaryota; kingdom Metazoa; phylum Arthropoda; class Insecta; order Zygentoma; family Lepismatidae; genus Lepisma; species Lepisma saccharinum. The sequence continues at coordinate 7,475 of JAGDQP010035919.1, read as the reverse complement.
AATAACCACGTTGAAAAAGAATGATGAAAAGAAGAAGGAAAGGAATTGGAAGTAAGAAAGATGGTTGTAATTGAAGAAGGAAGACTTCCCGTTAGAAATTAATGAATCGAGTCCAGAAGAAACAGGAGAAGAGTATAATGAAATGTAAAAGAGAATGAAGAGAAAGAAAATACAAAACTTATAATAAAATATGACGAGAAAAGGCTACTAGAAGATATGAAATTGAAAAAAAGAAAATGCTTCTATTTAAATTGAATGGAAAAAGTAAAATAATTAAACGTAAGGAAACCCTGAACAAATTTAAAAGATTCTGTAATAAATGTACAAATACAAATCCAAAAAAGAAAAGGTGGAAAAGGATGTTGAAATACTTAAGCAAATATTTAAGGAAATTATTATAAAGATTGTATTATTCCTTGATAATTAAAATGTACATAGAAAGAAAGAACATTTTTTTTATTTATTTTAACGGAGGGGCATATGTAACGTAACGTACTCGTTCGGCGTGGCCAACCGCACACTTTAGATCGTGCATGTGTTTTCAGTAGGTGCGTAATATGTATGTGCTAATGGTAACTTTGGTTGATTGCATAATTTGTATATTGTATTAGAATTATTTCAGGAATAGCACAGAGTAGTTTGCTGTACAAAGGTAGCAGTTGAGAGATGTGGTCTTTGTATGTATGAAAAACAAATATGAAGTCCATAAGAAAAATAAATACCGAATATGAGGTATGTAATATGAGCGAATGGATGTTTCGTTAAACAGACCACAGTAAACTCTGGGCTTTCCTTTAAATGGTAATATATTTCAACACTGGGGATGCTCTACGAACAAACTAGAGCTCCCAGTGGTGCCATCTTTCAGCCAAATAGTAAATTATATTTATAGCTCTATGAAGGAAGAGTCTACGTATTTACGTTCCAGCTTTATACTCAGTGGAGAAACGTAACAAACGGTGCTAACATCGGAAAAGGGTTTTTTTTTTTTTATTAGAGAAACAGACAGAAGACACTTGAAAAAGATTCGATAAGAATTTATTCCTCTATACAGTATAAATACACACTGTCACCGCTGGATAAAAGGAGGGTTTGATGTTATTCTAAACTACTGGTGCAGGCAGAAGTCGGTTAAAAGTCCCAAAACCACCTCAAGCTCTTACCCTCAATGAGGACCTTTTGTTGTACATAGTTGGTAGAAGGGCGCAAGGACACCGAAGAACCAACTGATGGTAGATGTTGGTAAAAGCGTCTAGATTTCGATCATCGGTGAGGGCCTCTCGCTTTTGGAAGTAAGTGGAGGGACGCAAGAATGCCGAAGAACCAACTATCAATAAATGTAACTTTGTAACCTCATATCCTCGTTAAGGTCTCTACAATCTGTAGGGGACCTCTTGATTCTTAGAGTTGGTAGAGGGACCTAAGAGAGCTAATAAAAACAACTGGCCATAAATTTTAGTTGAAAGCCTTACAGCCTTGTCAAGTGTCTACCATCTGCAAGGACCTCTTGATTTTTCAAGTTGGTAGAGGAACCCAAGAGCACAGAAGACCAAGTGACTATAGATGTTAGCTGAAGACTTCACAACCTGTCAATGTTTCTGCTATAAGTGTCTCCTTGCTTCAAGTTAATAGAGGGACCCAGGAACGCTGAAGAACTAACTGGACATTGATATTAGTTGAAAGTCTCACAACCTCCTGAAAGTCTTTACCATCAGAGAGGTAAAGTTGATAGAGACGCAAGAGCGCTAAAAAGCGAGGTGGTGCCAAATGTTAAATGAAAACATTACAACCTCTGTTATCAAAGAGGGCCTATGGGACGTAAGACAGAGGAAGGTAACGGCGCAGTTAGTGCAATTGGTAGTAGATTTTAGTTAAAGCCTAACATCCTCGTAAAGATTTCAATCATCTGTGAGGTTCTCTAGTTGTTTCATGTTGGTATTGGGTCCTTACATCTTTTGCATCAGCATGTTTATACTGAAGAAGCAGTTGTATTTGGTCGAATGTTTACACGCGTTTGGCATTCACGTATGTTTCTATCTCTTTTTTCCCCTAACTTATCGCCTGAAAATGTTAGTAAGATGCTTTGTTAATTCTAACTTTTTAAACACTTTGCTACTTCTGAGTCTATTCTTAGAAGAAACTTGCCAGATACTCATTAGATACAGATTTATTATCCCGTGTGAGGTTCGTGAGAATTGCATGTTGTAACGGGTGGTGCTATGCTGTTAAGCTTTATACTGAAAAATGCCACTTTATTTATGAACACCCTGTAGATGTGGAAGCTGCCAATACGATGTTGACTTCTCAGGGCCTCTGTGGGTTGTGGCTCGGCTATCGTAGATGATTTAATCTTTCTTACTTTAATTCAGAGCCAAAAGCGTATATAATAGTCCTTACACAGACTAACGCTCTCGAGAATCAAGGTACGGAAGTCTATGTAGCTTTAGCAAATTACTTTAGGAATAAAAAGCAAGATTAAGATGTTTCAGTAACTTCTTTGTTAGCAACACCGTCGGAAATCAAACGGATGAATCTGCAAGTCTATCAGGCGAACTGAAAATACATAGCGAATAAAAGTACTTATATGCATTTCACAATGTCATTTTACACAGGTATGGTTACACTTTATTATATAATCCGGCTAATAAGGAGCCAATCACAAAACAAATACATAGGTACGCTAGCTAGGTACATAGAATCAATAGGTCTATACGCCGACATACTGTCTCTAATATTGACTTGTCCGAGACTGAGTTGTACAGAAGTCGTGTGCAAAAGTTTCATAAATCGCATAATATTCTGCGTTAAATTTACACCTTGAAACATAAAAATATTAACTTTTGAACCAATAAATATATGTACCAGGTGTATGCATAATTAGTCTCCGGTTTACCTAACAGATGGCGCCAGCGAAAAGTACGCAGCGTATTCATTTGACACATACGTCATTTTGTTCGTCTGACATTAAACTACAAACACACACAAGTTGAGTCCGCCAAACACTAGCGTCTTTGTGTTATCGTTCAGTGATCATGTCGAAGTTTGTGCCTGAAAAAGAACATTTGCGGCACGCATTGCTTTTCTCATTTAATCAAAAGAAAAAGGCTGTTGAAAGTCATCGTGTGCTGGTAGAAACATATGGTGAACACGCTCCGTCGATTAGAACATGTGAGACATGGTTTCGACAATTTAAAAGTGGTGATTTCAATGTGAAAGACAGTGCGCGCTCTTGTAGACCACAAAAGTGCGAAAACAAGCAATTGCAGGTGTTATTGGAGGATGACCCAACTAAAACTCAACAGCAATTGGCAAAAGCATTAAATGTGTCACAAGAAACAATCAGCAGACGTTTGCGAGCAATGGGGAAGATCAATAAACTGGGTAAATGGGTCCCACACGATTTGAATGAACGTCAAATGGAAAATCGCAAAGTCACTTGTGAAATGCTGCTTCAACGCCACGAAAGAAAATCCTTTTTGTATCGAATTGTGACGGGTGACGAAAAATGGATTTATTTTGAAAACCCGAAGCGGAAAAAATCGTGGCTTTCACCTGGCGAAGCCGGTCCTTCAACACCAAGGCCAAATCGCTTCGGCAAGAAGACCATGCTTTGTGTCTGGTGGGACCAGAGCGGTATTGTGTATTATGAACTCTTGAAGCCCGGTGAAATCGTTAATGCACAACGCTATCGCCAACAAATGATTACTTTAAATCACGCATTGATCGAAAGACGACCCGAATGGGCCCGAAGACATGGCAAAATGATTGTGTTACACGACAATGCGCCGTCTCACACAGCAAAACCAGTGAGACACCTTGAAATCGCTTGAATGGGACATCCTTCCGCACCCGCCGTACTTCCCAGACCTGGCGCCATCTGACTATTACCTCTTCGTATCAATGGGGCACGCGCTCGCAGAGCAGCACTTCAGCAATTTCGAAGACGTTGGAAAATGGCTCGACGAATGGTTTGCCGCAAAAGACAAGCAGTTTTTCTGGCATGGTATGCATCAATTACCTGAAAGATGGGCGAAATGTGTAGAAACCGATGGCCAATATTTTGAATAAAACAAAATTAATTTAACTTGAAAATTACGTGTTTTCTTTACCAAAAAAACCGGCAAAAACTTATGCATACACGTGGTACTTCAAACTTTCAGCGTTTGTATTACATATACGAGGGTATACAAATGAGTAGTTAGGATCGTGTATGTGACCGCACACACGAACACACGCCATTACAATGTAGAAACCTGTATCGCCAAATGCTTTACCAGGACTGATATGATAAAAACCGTGACGACTGTAAGACGTGCTATTGTGTCGCTCGTGATAGCGTAAAGGCTGACTGCCATACTCCTAAGAAGGCTATTTGTTTATTTTTGTCGGACGCGCGCGAGATACATGTTAATGCTTGCATGTGTGTTTGTGATTATAGATACTTTTAAGATGGTAGCAGTAGTCATAGATTCAGTGTATTGCTAAAAATATATCTTTTGTTGTGCTCCGTTACGGAGGCTATTATGTGGTTTATAAAGTGACACTTTACGAGTGTTAATTAACGATGGAGAAAAAAGGAGGGAGGGAATATGTAAGCTTGCCTATTATGCTCGGTTGTGAATAATTTTAAAAAAAATAGTCTTTAGTCACCCCCCAAAACCTCGTAATTTAGTTGTTTTACTTCTTGTGGTGCGTTGTTTATTGAAGAATTACAAACAATTGTAGTTACACTGAAATCAACTTAAGCGTTTTCATACCCTTTGAAATTTTGCATGTAGTTTTTCACTCATCAGTACAAATATGGTATGTAGATGTTCCTGTTGGTTTGTGCTCTTTTTTTTTATTCATAGTTGAGACCATGGAAACAGATACCTAATCAGTGCCGTGGTTTCAAAGTCTAGGGACTTCTGTTTCTTTTATAATTAGTAATTAGGTGCTAATTTTTGAGTTTTAATAATTTTGTGTTGCAGAGTAATGGAGGACTCTGTTATCCTTGGTAATGCATTAGAGATTCCGATTGGGAATAATGATCACATTTTTCAGAACGTTCACTACTATAGGGGCAAATTTTGCTCAGCTGTCGAAATTACATCGATGAGTATAAGAGCTCTCAAACTCAGCAGAGTGAGCTCTGTCATGCTATCGGTAAATCATATATTTTTCTAGATCTTTTCCAGACCCTAATAATTTCATTATGAATATAACTATAAGACAATCTTATTAATAATCAATTGCGCAAGCTTGATGTTATACTTCAATCGATTCACTGTATTGGAAATAGTCATGTAAAATTTGAATTCAAAGCTTTTCAATGATGCTAATGCGTTTATCAAAAACCATTCGCTTTCACATAAGTTAGATAGTGTATCCAGTTTGCAACAAGTTCTTCCAAAAGTGTAACTGTGAAATTTGCGATAACAATGTTGATCACATTGTGTAATGTACTAAATATGAAAATGAATGTGTTTTATCATACCATTTACCTATTTCGTGAAAGTCGAAGGAGTCGAGGTTTTGCGAGACCGTTACACTAAAAACCAGTCAAGTTGGAACCACGATCAAGGTGTTAAGGAACTAGCATACGTTAAAAGAAAGTACGCTAATTTTAGCATATATTATTTTTGTAGCTTTTAAGTATCCAGAAAATCAGGGTTATTTGTGTAGTTTCGTCTCTCAATTCATTGTTTGTTTATAAAAACAATGTTCGCCTTTCTGTATTGTTCAGAATTTCACAGTAGTACGAATTCAGTCAAGTTAGTGCGGTAGAAATGATAATTAAAATAAACACTTATACTATGATGTATGTAAGTTTTCACCATTCCAACTAGCCAAATGCTGGGATATCCTGACTTCTTTACACATGTCTTACCTCGAAGGTGTATTGTGCTGGCGAGGTGTGTTCTCTTTCAGACTGAAGGTAGTATTAGAACATAGATGACCGAAGTAAGCAAAAGTTAATGCTGTTAAAAAGCGCTATAGTGAACCAGTTATATGGGTGGAATTTATTGTGCCAGCTTTTATAATCTTTAAGAACGTGCTGGAGTAAACGTAAACGCTAAATAAGTAAACGTAAATAAATATTTAATATCAATTTTAAACGTTAAATTTCCGGACGGTGGTGCGTGGATTTGCCTCCACACGTGCTTTTAAAGCGTTGTTATCCATCCTTAACCTTCGTCCTCTACGTTCCTCATCTTAGAGGCTCTGGCCGGTACTGTTACGATCTGTTGTTTCTCAGATATTAGGAACCCGGCGTGAGCCAATGACGCATGAAAACCATAAATTCAATTCAAATCAGTTAAATGTTGTGAAATGAACTTGACCGCACCGTACGCGGTGAAATAAAAATAAACCTACTGAGACAATATTATGAAATGTGAATACCAATGAAATTGAGTTTTAGCTATGACCTTTAGGCGTCTTCCTTTATTGGAGCATTCCATAGGTAATGTCATTTTTAACATGACCGTGGAAACTACGCTATGCGACCGACGAAGTATGAATCATACGAAGGCTGCAAGTCTGGTGTTGTATAGGATAGTTGGTTGCATATCCGTGTACGGAGCGAGATTGGTATGTATCAAGTTATGGGGTGGGGGGTGGCAGTGGGACGTGTTCGAAGATGGCGGTGTCTGAGGAACACATACGGCATGTTATGCTTTATGAGTTCCATCAGAGACATCCAATGACCGTAATGCCATACTTGGTCAAGGGACCATTGATATCCTCAAATGTCAGTGATGGTTCACAAAATCCCCGTCTGGAAACACGTCTCATCAATATGCTACGATGAGGGCAACCCATCAAGCGGGATAACGACGGTCTGGGAGCAGCTGTTGAGGAACATCCACATCGAACGGTTGAAGCCACAGTCATTTAACCGTTTACCTTCCAGTAACCTTGATCCAACTGGGTATCCTGTGAGTTGACACCACAACAGAAGCTGTACCGTATGGACATTTGCAGTGTGCCTTTTGGTCCTTACAGAAGGAGATCTTTTTTGACAGAATGGTGATGGGAGACGGAAAGTAGACCCTTTATCGCAATATGAAGCAAGAGGTGTGGTGGGAGCAGTGGAAAAACAGGAACTCTCCACCCACACAAAACAATGTTGTGTGTTCGATGGGATATGCGCGGTGTCATCCATGTTGAATTGATGCTACTGATACAGGCAGTCACGACGGAGGTCTACTGTCATCAGTTGGAACCAGAGCCCTGCACGGGCCGGGCGCGCCCGTTCGGCCCGGCGGATTACCCGGCCCGACCCGGCGAACTGCCCGGCCCGGCCCGTTTCAAGTACACCGGGTCGGACCGGACCGGGCCCATTCCGGGCCTAGCCGGGCCGAACCGGGCCCATTCCGGGCCGGGCTCATTCCGGGCCAAGCCGGGTCGGCCCGGACACATATGATGTGGGGCTGAACCAGGCACAAGTACTTCCTTGCCGGATCGGGTTGGACACTTCAAAAGTCGGATCG
>JAGDQP010035918.1:0-11482 GCA_022664845.1 Lepisma saccharinum | reverse complement strand
GATCCTGCTTACACGTAAGTCTTTTCGAAAATGAAGTGAAAGAAAATGCAATATAAGGCGAATTTAACACAATAATGTTCAACAGAAACCCAATCTTCTATTTTATAGTGTGGTGGTGGGAACCACATTTTATAAGTGCTAATAATTTTAGTGTGCAGTGTGTTAGTGAAAACATTGCCTGATCAGCAATTTTTACAATCGCGTGGGTGTGTAATGTGTGTTTGATTATGCTATTGTAGTGTGCGTAAAGCACATACTCTTGATTGTAAATAAATATTAGAAGACGGAGTACGTAGTATATGCAAAAACACGAGCTTCTACTAGTAAACAAATAGTAATAGTGGAAGACGGAGGGAACCAACGAAAGCAACCGAGGATGCAGACCACGTCTGAAACTGAATAGCCAGCGAAACAGAACAGAATAAATGGCGTCGATCTGCTTCAAGAAGTCACAATTCTGTCTCCAGTAATAGTCACGTCTACTCTCCTCTCCCCATATCTTGGTCGCATCCTCTATGGGATAGATCGTTCTTTCCTTTTTCGAACCTGCTACGAGGTAGGCCATCCTTTCCTTGCTCGAACCTGCTATGAGGTACGCCACCCTATCTACTATCTGCTATGAGATAGTCAAAATTCTCGAAGTCAATATCAGCTACGTGATGGCACTTTCCAATATCATAATGGCCCCCTACCTGCTACGAAGCTGAGGGCCTTCTTCCTCAGCCCAGTAACACTCCATACCTGGGCAACGTTAACAGAAAAGCAAGGAAATGTTTAAGAGAAAGGAAATGAGATGAAAATGTAGCTCAACAATAAATATCCATAGTTTTGTACGGGAGACCATTTATTAACTTTTGACTTGCATTTTTTAATAAAAGGTGAAGAGAAAAAAAATACAAACACCGGTCATTTAATTGCTTTACCTGCTCTACCTACCAAATAACAAATTGTTCAGTAACGGCGCCAGACTCGTCGAACACTCTAGAATAAAATTCTTAACGATATTGAGCACAAAAGATCGAGGCATGGTCTTCCATTTTAACATGCATAATTGTCAGTTAAAACGCAATACAGTGTCAGGGAGTTATGTAGCAGCCGATATGTCGATTGAATTTGCCTTGACACAATTTGACTAAGTTACGCTTTGTATAATGTCTCACAAAATATGGCTCAGGATTTTTTTTTTACTTAAACGAAAACAATTACTAGTAATTTTTAATTTCATGTTATCTATTTTCAGTACACAGAGATAGTGGATATTGTAAATGTTAAATAGGGTACAGAGACGTTGGTCGCCGCCATGACCAGGACTCGAACCTAGATTTGTTGCCGAACGTGTGTTTTAAGCTTTTGACCAGTGCTGTGGTACCCTTATAGTTAGAACATACATATGAATAGGTGAGATTAAAAATGATAAAATTCTAAATATTGGTCAAATTAAACTGAAATAGCCAGGTTGTTCATTTACTGTAGATCTGTCTAAAAGAATGGAATATTTCCATAAAATAAATAGAGCTCTTGAAGATAATGTCTTTCAGTGTGGTTAAAGAGAATAATATTTTTGGAATCTTATATTCCTTTATGCCATTTCTTCATGAATTGCAATGTTGAAATTAAAAATGGTAAATTTCAAGTCTTATGCTCCATTGTTTGTCTAGTTCAAGTTAGTCTTATGTATAAAATGATTTCTAAAAGCCATGATATAATTGTTAGAAAGCACCCATAATCTATAACATACTGAAGAAGGTTTGTGTAATCTGTTCTTCGAGAAGTTATGTCATTCAAATGAGGGAGTAGCTAAGAAAGGCCCTACTAAAATGACACCCCTTTTTGCTCAATTTAAGTAACCACAATATATCTAAAACCATTAAGGAAGTGCATCTTTTCAGCGATTCTTGAGGTGGTCAGAATAGGAACCATCCAGTATCATCACTTCTTGTTGTTCTGCCAAATGACTGGCAGATTCCAATAGATTCACCAATATTTTCCTATCTATCTTGCGACAGAGAAATATGTTTCTAAAATAAAATACATATGTACTCAAATTATTAGACTCAACATTCGTTTTCCTTACTTCTCACGGCACATGCAATATAACACCGGAAATACGTCTAATTTTTGTTACTGTTATGGAATTTCTTGCTCATCTTAATGCACGTTATTTAAGCGTTTCAAAATGAATAATCAATTTATGCACGATACATACACACAATTACTACATACTGTTTATTTCTACATGGCAAACATAAAATTAGATGAAAAGATTTTAAGAAAATTACATCTGACAAAGATTAATATTTCGTACGGAACCCTTCATTCTTTATAAAATGCTTCTGCATTTCTGGAATGCTACGCACAAGTTTAGTACACATTTGCTGCAAGTTATTATTGTTAACCCATTTGATTTCGTCCGTCAGCTGATGTTTGGCTTTAATATTCTTCTTCTTCAGTATGTCCTTCATGAAAGTTAAGAAATTTTCAGTGTGGTTCGTTTCCGATCTATTGTCTGGCTACAGAATCAGCACTCATATCCTTGTCCTTGAAATTTGTATGTCATTTTTGAACTTGTTGCGTGGCGTTCCCTCATCTGTTTCAAATATCCATTAGCTTGTATTCTATTATTGACCACATTTATAGTAACAAAGAACGTAAGTATTGTGTCGCTGACTTTTGATGCTCGTGTTAATCAATTTGTAAATTCCCTTAATAACATTACAGTTGAGATAGGATGTGGTTAATATCCCACAGCAGAATTTATTATATAATATCAAGATGTTTCAAATGTATTTTAAAAATCTTGTATTTCACTGGTGTTCGGTATTGTATTGATTCAAAATACTTTTTTCCTCTTTATCGTTTTGATTCGTTACGTATTGAACAATTCTGTAAAATTTAATATCTTTCAACATTTTCTGGAACATTCTTCTGTTCTTTTATAACCTGATATTTTATCCCATCAAGTTATGCACTTTATTATATCCAATCAGAAATTAATAATAGGATACCAACTTATAATGAAGTACGAAACTGGTAATTATCTTGTATTACTGAAGAAAGACTGTGTAAACAGACAGTCTGTCCTAAGCTCGTCATATGGATGACGTTACTCAGTCGAGCTGTTTGCGGTGAACTAGACAATGGTTCGTTGGATAGCAAAATGTATTTATAACATTACCAGTACTGCAGGGATGTCATTACATTCACAGGAATTATATATTAGAGAGCATGTGTTTGTATCTTCCTAGTCGTTTATCCTTATTTAATCATTGGTTTACATCATGTTGTTTCAGCATTATACGAAAGAAGGTCGATAAAACATTAATACAAATACACTCGTTGTTTAATTCAAGTTTTGTATTAGAGAAATTACTACATGATCATAGCATAATGTTGAAGAGTAAATTCAGGGATACGTGAAACATTTATATTAGGGAAATAACAGGATGTAATTTGATACGTGAAACGTACTGTTTTAACGAAAACTGAAAGACTAAAACATTGACGAATTGGAATTTAGGAAATAGATACAGAACTCTTGTTAAAAGCTATTATTACTTGACACATGTGATAGAGCCATAAACCTCGTGGATTTCGCACCGGCACTAGAGAAGCCCCCTCGAGTTTTGCTTCTGGTCACCCTCATTGAGGTTTATCCCTGCTTGTCCTGAGATTCATCAGTATAATTCTGGAATGGTATCCCGAAATGGCCCGGTTACTAAACCTCTATTACATTTTCCAGAAAAAAAATACTCGCTAAAATATATAATTCCCCCTATACTTGCAAGTATCATAGGTTGAAGCTCCCATTGATACCTATATTTTTATGAAATAATATAAATAATCAAGCAGTTATGAATACCATTGATATGTATAATTAATTTCATTTTGTTACATGGGATTTATTTATCCTTATTTTCTTTCAATTAACAGGTAAGGGAAGAATGGCGCAGAGCGGAAATACGGCCTTTAGAGGATATAATACCACCAGAAGACGTATGGAAAAACATACTGTAGATATCCAGTTACATGATAGCACCTTATATAGTACGAAAAGTAAACAGAGAAATAATCTGTTTTTTTTCTAAGACGAGTTCACTGCCAAAGAACACGAAACACTGTTCTTAAACTTAACAAAAATATTTTATTAGAGTCTCCCATTTATTCAGCTACCTGGAAGAAAATTTGGCTACGTTAGAAGCTGAATTGTTATATTTTGAAGGTCTTTCAGACAATTTTCAAGCCTGTCTATAAGTAACGAGTGTCTGTAAGTAAACCCAAAGATATTTGTAAAATTTGAAAATCTTTTAAATAAAACTGAACTTATAATTTGAGATCTCATAGCACGTTGTATTATTATTTCCTGTCAAAAAGCAGTGTATCTTCTTACAGGTGGGGGAAAATATGGGATACGGTGCCTGACTGTTTTTAGAGGGACACAAACAAAGATAAAGTATATAATTATATTTTGTCAACTTCAAAAAGAAGAATGTTTAATAACCGTGCAATTGTCTGCACTATAACAATCACCATGGAAACTTTTTTCTACAAAATATGACAATTTTATAATAGTGCTATATTATTGTTATTGATGAAAAGGAAGAAATCAATCACAATAATGTGTATGTGTATTTTTGGGGGGTAATAATAAAAATTATTATCATTCCATTTAAGTCTACAAGTTATTTATAATTCTGTATCGTTCATACTTAACGAAAGATAGAAATAAAATTTGTTTTTGTGACTTGTTAAATATCCTAATTCCATGTTTACATTGTGTTCCTCAATCCTTACTCATAATTTCTATTCTTGAAACAAAGTTCGTTATATATGGAAAGTCCAAAAGCCAAGCGAAACAAGTGACACTGACGAACAAAAACGGTTCGGGGTAATCTTTTATAAATAACCCAAAATATATGTGACACAAAATTGGCAAAGAAACCTAGGACCTTGGGGTGTCCATGTTCCAAATATGGCAATTGTGCGTCACATATCTTTTGGATTGTATATGAAAGATTATCTCCAACTTTTTCTATTCGTCAATGTCACATGTATCCCTTGGATTCTGGATCGTAGTCATACTAATTTTGGGTGTCTGTTTCATACAATGATTTATATATCTAGTATCCTGTTTTATGTAAACAAGGTGTGTGTTTCTGTCTAGGGATTCATTTCTAAGCAGTGAAAATACGACAAGGCGATTGTATCCGAAATAATAGTTTCTTTTCTTTTCTAATGGATACGGTACTAAGCATAGTCAATGTTGGTAGTTTGTTGCACATCATCTTTCTCTTGGGAAAGTGTTAACAACATGATGTCTATGGAAATATTTTTCACCTCAATCTATGGCAACTCCTTCTGCAGTAATTGTATCAGTTCTTGTTGTAATCAAAACTACACAGATATACTGCATAAGCTCCAAAATAAATCACAGGATTTGTTTCTAACATGTGATTGCCGGACAAATTTACTCCTTGGATCTGATGACATTTCACTTCTCACTGTACCTGAAAACACTTGTCACTTTAGGTGGATGAACTGATAATTTCTTATGTAAAACTGATTTATTAGTTTTGGTGAGTACATTAGTATATATGTCTGTATAATAAAGTGATCTAAAATTATTCAGAAAAGATTTTTACAACTATGCCAGCTCGGTTTCTGGTTCTTTACGGTAATAGGTAGTTGTAAATTCTTTCCTGTACTTTTTGTGTGAGACTTGCTGTTTTTAAGCATCTTTCCATACTCACAGTTTTCATAATTTGACAGAGAGATAAGAGTTGCAAAGCGCAGGGAAAGAAGATGGATGTCAACTTTTAAGAAAATTCAGATTGCAGTCTTAACACTAATGACAGCTGACAGCTGTAGTGCGATAGAACTACCATTGAACTGAGATCAAATTGGAGCAGAAACATCACCTATGTGAAACGAACAATAACACTCCAGAGAGCAACAAACTCAAAATCAAACAATTGCTGATCACAAGAACACATTTATTTATGCAATATTCAAAATGACGGCTACGAAGCAGTCTTTTAAGTACACTCAATCATTACATTGTACTATGGAGAGAGGAGGATAGTTATGATTCTTGGGTGTTTTGAATATTAGAAATCCAAATTTTCGACTTTAACGTACCACTGCTCGCGCCGTCATAGTGAAAAGACTTCGAAAATTTCGAACTTGTTTAGTTTTCAAGTGATACAGTTTGATTTTACGGTATAAGTGGTCATTTCCAAGCTATGGTCAAACAATATCTCTAAAGCAATGACTTTTATGACGTAATTTGTCATTTTGAGTGAAGGATGGCTTTTTTTAGTCCAATAGTTTCCAAGTTTTCAAATAACTCTTGAATGAATTTTTAGGTAGGTTGTTTTAAAAACACATACAAATACTCAGTGCAATAAATGTTAATACTTTGTAAAATAAAAATGTTATAATCATGAAAAGCTTAAATTACATGAAAACATAGTAACGCAAGTATTTACAGTATTCGTCACTTACAATCTCTTCAGCTTCCACGATCACGATAACATGCTCATCCTGTTCAATTTCTGAAATATCATTTGCTGCCAATTCATCTGAACGCTCAGTCACTAATTGAATGTTCCCGTCTTCAGTGTCAGTATCGTTAATGACTTGATACATGACTGTCCGATGGGAGTTGTATATCGGTGAGCAGTTGATTCCTTCTTTTCTGCCCCAACACGTATTCCTGTGTCCTGCTTTGAAGCTACATGAAATAAATCGAATAAGGGATTCAGGGCCAGGAGTCTTTTCTGAGGATACCAATCATTATATATTAGGCCTTTGTTCACTTCTCGATCAAAAGTGATTTTCGTTTCTAACCTGTTTCATTTTTACTACAAATTTGGAATTCCTTTCTGAACAAAATAATTCATGTTCAGTCGGGAAAAAGCTTTTCATTTGATACAAGCATATGATCTACTTTATAAACCTTCACATTTCAGTTATCCCTTTTCGGGCCTTCAGACCCCAAATTTAGTGGGGCGCTTATCATATAATTACCATTTTTATGGGCCAAGGTAAGTAATTCAGTTCCTGGTTTGAGGAAGGAGTGAATTTTAAACATTTTTCTCATAACGCAAGGGCTGTTTTGTTAAGAAAATAGAAAAAAATATCTTACCAATATTTACCAAAAATGGCCGCCATTTTGGTGTAGAAACCGTTATATTTCCCGAAACATTCCCTTAAATTTTATTTACACTATAGGAAATAAAAATAAATTAGTCCCCAAAGAGCGGGGTGTACGTGGGACTTTAATGGTCTAGTGGTACCTGCATAAATTTTGGGAACTATTCGAGGGACATATTTGATTGGTATTTTCGGAAAGTTCCCCTAAACGGATTTTGTCGGATTGTGAGTATGTTATATGAGAATGGATACTATTTTGCTTCATGTAATTTGCTTTGTTTCAATTTCATCTGGGTATCACACGATATTTCCCTATTTCTACTGGACTACTAAGTATCAATCCAAAAGCAGAAATGACCTTAAGTTATAACTGTTTTTAGAATATCAAATATATAGGAGTAAATGGAAGAGTTAGACTGAAATGCGTTTTACGGGAAATCACCTTTCTTGGGCATTAACCATTCTTTTCCTGTACTCTTCAGTTTCGAAGATCAAAATTACCTGATTTCTAGCAGTTGCAGAAGAGTTTTTCTCTTTAGTTTTTCTGTTGCTTTTTTTGAAAATATATTTGAAGTGGCTGCAATCGTCTCTAGGAGAAATAGCATTGGGTTTCTTCTTTGATTTTGATACACATTCATAGCCGGAGTTTCTTAAAATTTTGGGTTTGTTTCTTGCCCTTCCTCCAAATACTATCATATTTATTTAGTATCGTTGTACTTTCATTTTAGGATATAGGATGAAATTTGTATAAAATAAGTTCAACTGAGTGTAGTCAGAACGTTTAGAATTTGGGAACTATGTGCTCAATTTTTTTCTGTCACTTGCTACTTGGTATAAGTTATATGCACTCACTTCCACCAGCGGTACTCAAACTGTAAGAGGGAGACTGGGGATTCCGTATTTGCAGTTCCATTATTTGACAGAGAAAATGCACTTGCACTGACTAAATGACTTGGAAAGAAAAGTTGGAATTTTTGCTGTGAGGTGCGCAGATATAAAGCTTCTTTGCCACCAAATTTAAATTGTTATTGAGGACCTATCTTCGATATTTAAGCCCAACATCCGGCGTTTTTAGAAACGTTTCCTATTTGAACGCTCGTAGAAAAAAAGGGTGTGATTTAGAGCCATGATATTTACATGCATACACTCCGTTGGTAGCTCTATATATCACAAGAATTTGCAGATCTATATTCAACTCCTTCACTCCCAAAAATTGGCTTACAAATTTAATTTTATACAATTCATTACTCATTTTCAGCCTATTTTTTGGAATAAAGGAATTCATGTCTATCAAAGGTCTGAAGAGTGCAATTTAAAAAGCTTCACGACGGTTTTACCTCAGACATTATGAACCCACATAAGAAAAATAAAAATTTTCTAATATAACCATTCGATATTTGTTATGGAATGGCCCACACATGAATATAAGTTGAGCCACAAAACGTCATCAAGATAAGAGAAACAGTTGTGAGCATCAAGGGAAAGAACTAAGTCAGTTTTAAAAATAACTTCTAAGATATACCAAACAATAATTTCAATCTTAGGCCCCTGTATTGATAACCACTATTCAGGTGCAGTTCTTTAACTATATTTTTTCAGAGATGATTTAGAAACACTTTGTCAGTATTGCAATATAGCTGTTTAAATAGCTAAATTCTAAGTAATAATAATAGTCAACTTGGTACTAAAAGTGAGACCAAGTAACTTCCGAATTGTTACTTTTCTGTAATGCAGACTTTAAGAAATAGTTATTGTTTAAATCACTTTATTATAAACAACCATATTTCTTCACTGGAATATATTACAATTACTGCTGCGTAAGACTTAAACCGTAACTGACTCTAGGAAATATTGACTTCGATGCCCCTCACCATCCTTCATCGCGATTATGTACCACCTCATGTTCTTATAATCGCCACTCCAGAGTAGATTTTAACAGTCGATCGTGTTCTAAACTTGCAGAAAAGCAAAAGACTGATAAATTGGAAGGTTAGTGTCACATCTACACAATTAAAGTTACTCTCTTTCATTTTCGTTTACATGACTTAATAATTAGTATTGCGAAAAGTATTTATTATAAAATTAAATGATAATCGGAAACTGACGGACCTCTGTTGGTCAAAACGTAAGAGCATGCTTGCTTTCTACGTGGATAATTACGGATTCATATCTCGCGTAGGTCCTTGTAACCTAGTGATTTGGAACCCACTTTCCCACAAACTGTAGGTCCAAATTATCAGTTCATTTAAGACGTTAATAAGAATCCAATTGATCAATTACAGATGTGTTCAAATTATTACTCACACCAGAAAATATCAAAACGTTCTCTTTTGCATTTAATTACGAAGCCCTATAACATTTAATATCAATGTCAAACTACAAATATTTTATCCTGCGCTTGTATGCATTACACCAGAATACTTGAATCGCTCTTGAACCCCGGGTGGAAGCATTGGAGAGATATTCTGAAGCTTAAATTCTATTGTGCGTTTGTGCCAATGATTTAGAAGTGTAACTCGCTGTTCTTTACAGTTATGTGAATATACGATATTCATAGTATTATACAATTGCACGACGTTGATAATTTTAAAATGATTTTAACGTGTTTGTTTGTACATTTATATTTTTCTGTAAAATTCTGAACTTTCGACATCATGTGAAACGCCAGATACTTTCCCCTCGTAAAGGTAAAATTGAGACAAAGAATAATTCCTTGTAGATCGGTTACATGTAAAAATATGTACGAAGAATTTGTGTTGGGTTGAGAGAAAAGCAAACAAATCAGTCAAAAAGGGTTCGAAGGAGTGCGTGAAAAGGCAAACTGTCCTCCAGTAAGCATACACAGCAAAGGCGTCATCTAGGGAGTGCAATGGAGGCAATTGTTCCCTCCTGGGCTAGAGAATATAAATGCACCAAAATGCAAAAAACAAAACTTCACACACGGAGAAAAATCGATCCATAAATTTAACTAAACCGGTCCAGTTAATGATTTTCTGCTACCATCAACAACACATCTCTAAAAGAGCCAAATTGTATGGTACATGCAGCGAAACACAAATTGTTAAAAGGGTTATACTTTAAGCAACTAATCACAGAGCAGCAGATACTGAACAATATAGTACCAAGAACTGAACGATGTTTGATTGAACTCCAACAAAACATGTCTGACGTCAGTTACTATTGCATTGTGCAAAGTGTTACTAAGCATTGCAGTAACAGGCACTAAATGAGTAATGAAAAGAACGTAATTTGGCGGTTATAGTTGCTGCAGTCGTACAACCAGTGGAAAGTATATTCACTGAATGTCTTGGAAATTGGCGGCCATTTTGTTCGAGAAATGTCATTGACCCGAACAGTAAAGTAAATACCATTATGGTACTCTTGATGTGTCTCACTTCTGTGAAATCACGAATCAGTCTTCTTCAAAGCATTATTCTAACACAGGATCAATTAATAAAATTTCGGAATTTCGAATAATTAAAGTCTACATAAATGTCTTTACTCCAGAAACTGTTTTCGTACTATAAAAGGACTAGTAAAATGTCCTACGTTCAACAGAAGAAACGCTGAAACAGGGGTAGAGTGTTTGACAACATGGTGAACAAGCAAATCTGAAAGTCGTGAGTGCGAACACCACTCTAGACCTCTCTTTTTTCGCTAGTCAATAATGTTTTACTATATGCGTCCAGTAACAGGCACTATACCGTCTGGTACACTGCTTACTGAACACAGTGTTTCCGTTCACTAAATATTTTTAACTAAATATGTTCAGTTATCATACCCCTACGTTCGGCAGGTTCATCTGGAAGGTTCATTTGACTGCCTCAAACTGAGCGTTCAGTGACTTTTTTCTCCGTGCAGAAAATGCAAGTCAAACCGACATAAAAACATACTGTAATGTGATGAAAAATACTACATTTTTTGTTTTCAATTTCGGATTTTGTAGGAGTTCGGAACACAATTTATAACAACTGCTTGTAACGCGCTACGCAATGTGGGTTTAATTGTCTGTTATAGTAATTAATTTGGCATCGATCTCACGAAAAATCGAAAATGAGAGAACAATTTTAAGAAGAGGTTTTATTTTTACTTATAGTGAGTTTTTATGTCGGGCATTTATTTTCGTCTTCTGTAAAGAAGTTTATATCTACACCGTGTATATACTCTTTCCCTTTCATGCTTACGAATAATTCTGTATTACGTTTGCATGGAGCTACAATAGGACAGCCGATAAACCCTGTGCGGTGCCTGTTCAAGATTAACTCGACTTATCATGGTAGTGATTCTCAAAGGATATTCACTGCTTCACTAGTATGCCGCGAAATTTCTT
>JAGDQP010035917.1:0-19325 GCA_022664845.1 Lepisma saccharinum | reverse complement strand
TTCAATGCAAGACTGCTGTGACATCACGGACGCCTGATAGCACTGACCACTCGACCAACGAGGACGTCTTTTTTACTACACTGCAGCTGTTGAGATGCGTACTCACCACCATCCGACTGGATACTCCTAGTCTCTCTCATTGCTATTAAATAAGCCAAACGCTCGTTGACTGTCTTTAATTATCACCCCGGCCCTGTCCAATATGCAACCACACATGATTTTATAAAAATGGTCATAACATTAATTCTCGTTGAGATATCGATGTGCCGGCAATGAATTATTGTTACCTGTTGGCAACTCATCCCATTTGTGGTCCTTTCGACCCATCTTTACTTCGAAGACTTTCTGGGAATCCCCTACTTCCTTTGGGGAATCCCTTGCGCCCTGCTTGTAGGATTTTCCAATATGCATTTTTGGATAGCCCGGGTGTGACTTCCTCTAATTTACTCTCAACCGCCTACTCTCCGATTTCTCGTCTTCGCAATAATCCGCTCTAAAGTTCATTTTCCCACGCTTTCGGCAGGCTGTAGCTCCGTAACGCCTCGGAATTTCCCCCCTGTTGTCTCGGCCTTTTTTCTTTATTTTTCAATGTACTATCACCTCCCGAAGTTTGTCGGTCCGTAACCTTACCACCCTGTATATGAATTGTTGTTCGTCCGATAAAGAATTAATAATTGTGCAAAGAACATTTGGCCAACATACGAAAAATTCTTCGGATTGAAGCAAGTAGCCAGTAAAGGATCTTCCAAGGGTGACTGAAAAATTCTTGGCCTACCAGTGAAATGTTGTCCTCAATCGTTCATAACTATTTTTCAACATAGTCCCTTTTCAGCGCCACACACTTTTGCCACCGGTGCTGCAGGCTCATTATGTCTTCCTTGTAGAACGTTTTATCCTGCATGTATAAAAAGTCCGTCACCGCAGACAAGACGTGATCATCTGATGAAAAGTCGATTCCAGCTAGGTATTGTTTGAGCTTAGGGAACGAAATTCTGAGGAAGCCTAATCTGGGGAGTAGGGAGGGTGTTGAAGCAGTTTGAAGCCACAGGACTCGATGGCAGACATTGCAATGGTGGACCTAAGGATGGGTGCGTTGTCTTGATGGAAACGGTCACGCTTTTTTAACATTAAGAGACGTTTCGCCTTGATGGCTTCCCGCAAACGCTTCAGTTGAGCAGCATAATACGCACTGTTCACAGTTTCACCCTTTTGAGGTCTTCAGTCAGGATGACACCCCTCGCAACCCAAAAAACAGAGCCCTTATTAGCTGATCGACTGACTTGAACTCCTTGAGAAGGGGCAGGAGAGGTGTTTCCACTCTCTTGCTTGTACATTGGACTCTGGGTCAAATTGGTGAACCCATGCCTCGTACATGGTCACAAAACGATCCAGAAATCACAGGATCTGTCTAAAGGAGAGTCAAGTTTGTGTTGAGCTTGGAATAATTTAGCAAGTTCCTCTTTCATTTTTTCACCTCCCAATTAAAACATCTCTGCTGTAAGTCCATCTTCTTATGGCGATCTTCCGTTCTTCATCCCTCATCCACTTATTCTTTCGTTACGTCTGGGATTTCTACATCATTTCCTTCTGAGTCTTCATTCTCTAGTTCTTCCTCGTAGTAGTACAATTCTCTGTAGAAATTTTCAAATAGTTTTATAATTTCTTCCTTATTTCGTGTTACGGTCCAATCTGGTCTCTTAACTGCAATTATTTGCTTTTTCCCTATCATGAGCTGCTGTTTGGTTTTCTTCAGGCTCTTGTTTTCCTCGATTGTATTTCTAATAAGATTTTCGTTATATCTTCGTAAATCCTCTTACTTCTTCCTTACGGTTTTATTTAGTTCTATGTACTCAATCCTCTTTATACAATTTTCCTCTTCTTTCATTTCCCTTCTTTTTTTCATCAGAAGTTTAGTTTCTTCTTAGATCTTCCTCCCCTTTTTCTTTCTGGTACCTGCTATTTCCTTGGCTTTTTCTCTTATTATCTCAGTCAGTATTTTATTTCTGCTATCGATGTATTCATCCTCTAACTCTTCCCAGGCGCAGAATCTGTTGCTTAGTTCTGCGTTTTCCTAGATTTTCCAGATTTAAAACTGGCGGTTTTCATCTGATAAGCTTCTTTCTCTCAAGTCTAGTATTTAGTTTCAGCTTACATTTCACCATCCTATGATCAGTCGAGACTTTGAAACTGTTCAGAACAGACACGTCTTGGAGAATTGCCCTGTTATTCGATAGAAAGTAGTCTATTTCGTTTTTAGTCCCATTTGGGCCTTTCCATGTCCACTTCCTCTGGGGCGCCTTCTTGAAAAATGTATTGGAAATCAACAGTCTGTTGGCTTCTGAAAACTCCACTAACTTCTCTCCTCTCTTGTTTCTTTTGACAAATCCGAAGTTTCCCACTTTCGTGTCACTGCTCTGCTTGGTTCCTACTTTCGCAGTGAAATCTCCCATTACAATTTTGTAATGCGATTTGCTACTATCCCAAATCTTCTGTATCTCCTCGTATAGATCTTCGATTTCCTCCTCTGGGTGTGAGGTTGTTGGAGCATACACTTGTATAATTTCCATACTGTATCTGTTGTTTATCTTTACTACTACCCGTGAGATTCTATCTGAAATTCAATCAACTTCTGTGATCCGTGTCTTCAGGTCTTTATTAATTATAAAGCCAACGCCTGTCGGTTTTCCATTTTCTGTTGCTTTAAAGTAGAACGTGTGCCCCGATGGTAGTTCCAACTGTTCTTCATTCTTCCTCCACACGTCTGATAGTCCTATGATGTCCCATTTAATCCTTTCAAGTTCATTCTGCAATTCTTCTATTTTGTCCTCTCCTGCAAGTGACTGACAGTTGAGGGTCGCCACGTATAGGTCCGTTGGAGTTGCAGTGTCGGTGTCCTGGCAGTCTACAGTCCAAACCCGGGCATTCTGACCCTCTGACTTCCTGCAGGACTGACCGCTGCCGTTGCCAGCTGCATTCCGTCCTCCGGGCAATGAGTACCTCCGAGGCTGTTTCCTTACTTGTACCATCATGTGTTAAAAAAGAGTGGTGCTGACAATTGACTCACCACGCTGTCTGCTAATGCGGGCTGGTGAGCAGCCCATCCATGTTCGTTCGCCAAGCAGTTCCTTGGGTACTAATAGGCCCCACGACGTAAACGTATGAATTGGACATTAGGCGTCTACCCCGGTCGGTTCCCTTAAGGCTTAGCAAGAGGAATTAAGGGGTCTCCTAACAGTTAGTGGCAGAAGCCTTTTGGGCCGACAATCCCAGTTTCCCGGCCATATATATATATATATATATATATAGCGCATTTTTCTCGTTTTCTGGTATGCGGTTTCTGTAGATCGCGGTTTCTTTGGTATCATCCGAATGGTTGTAGTAGCTGTTTGGTTATTTTAATATTCCAAGTTTATCTTCATGGAATGATAATTTGTTTTAGTGGTCGCCCAACCATGATCTGACCGGGCCCTTGCCTGCTTTATCTGCAGTTTATTCTGTTGGTGTTGTCTCTTTGTCATTTGTCTCTTGTCTGGTTGGTTTCCTTTTTGAGGAAGCTACTCTGGTTTCTGGACTTTTCCGGTTTCCTTTGTTCAGATACGGTGATCATTGCTTACGTAACCAGACTTCTTTTAAGTTTTGGATTCATGTGGGCTCCATTTTATTATTTTGGCCTTTAAAACAATATATTTACTTTTTGTCTTTAATTCTGTTCAGTTTAAGTCTTTAATTCTCTCCTTTATTTTTTTGGATACGATAATAAAACATAAAATTAATTTTATGGGTGGAACAGCACTATGGCTTACGCCCGTCCCGTATTTCTGTTGGAATTGCATGGGCAATTAATTGTCCATATGTGTTCACACGTTAGTATTGGTATTCAGCATAGGTAACTCACGGCAGGTACAAATGCGCATGGTGACATGAATCACAGGTATAGATTGTTCCAGTAGCTGTGCCTCCTTTGTACAGTAATTTATTTCTACCTGTGTACAGACAGCGTGCATAGAAATAGTATTTTGCTAATTTTACTGTTAATAGGTAGAAAACAACGAAGAACATACTTTCGACTTTCAGTCGTCAAAATTTTACTTACTCTTCAAGTAAATGCAACGCAATGGAGAAAATTTACCTTCTCACTTTCAGACAACCAAAAATTCAGTTTGTACATCTCACTTGCAAATGAAATAGCTGCTTTTTCTCGAATAGATATTGTAATCCAGTCTACAAACTAAACCACAAACAGGTACTAGCATATCAACAGAGATTATTATTATGGTTTACAGTATCGTAAGAATTTAGCTCCCTTTTATCATCACAATCTGCATTTATAGATTCCTTTAAGTAGATACAGAAACCAGTGGCGTAACTTCAAAATAGGGGGGCCTGGGCATAAATTGAAATGGAGCCCCCAGACTCAAGTTAAATTTAGCAGGGTAAATTAAGGTATAAAATTTTCACAGGTTTGAAACTCGTCATTTTCATTGTTTTCCTGATAGAGATATCGATTTTCAACTCTACTAAAATAGCTCAACACGAAAAACATTATTTTTCAATATATATATATAAACTTCAAATGCCGTGAACGGGCGACAAAATCAAAGGATGATGACGTTGTTATGGTAAATGAGAATAGTTAATGTTGTCTATTAAAATAAATGAACTAATGTCACTTCCAATAAATGAAAAATCTTAGATAAGTGTCTCTACACTAAGGGTCAGTTCTACAATCGTCCGCTAAACTTCTAGTCAGCGCTGGGTACAAGCCAACTCTCATTTTGCGTACTCTCATTGGTCAAAATCAGACTTAGCCTCAACTTAGCGCTGACTAGAAGTTCAGCAATCGACTATAGAACTGACCCTTAGTCAATAAAGTATTTTAGCGCTTTTTGAAACAGCTTAAGTACATTTTGTAACACAATGATTGAAACATTGACAAAGTGAATAATATTTTTTTTTTATTACAACTACATTAAAGGATCCTAATTATTCTTTGTGTTGAGAAAGAAAACGTCACTTTAAATAATAGTCACATTTTGAAACATAGTTATTAACACATATTCTGGAAATGAGACAAGTCTTCAGTAAAAACATATTGGCCTACGCTGGACATGAGAGGTTGTTTCAAACTTATAATAACGTTATTTTTATCCACATATGAAAATCAAGGAAACATACTTATTTCGTCCTGACTTTCTTAGATACTTCAAATTCACTATGGTCGACTGAAAGAATAACGCCTACATAATGTCTGATACTCTTGTTGGTTAAAAATTTTGCAACAACAAAACTGTTTCATAGTGTGTGTGGTGACTTCACTTTGAGAGGATCATCATCTTCACTTTCCGAGCTGGTGTACACATCTCTCTATACCGATGAACGGAGGTGACATGATTTAATTTACACGGATGTGACATACACAATCATTTAGGCCTATTTTGATACAGCCTTTAAGGTTGGATTCTTACCTCGTTCATTTTAAATACTACTCCTCAAGCAGTAAAAATATGACTCAGCTATGTAATAAAACACAATGAAATTACCGGCATTTAACTCTCACGGAATGAACAGTTCGTGACGAACAGAATTACTGTATCTGGAATTCACACCTCAAAAAAGTATCGTCACTCATTACTACACGGGTGTCACTTCACTCTCATTATCTATAAAGGGTTCAACAGACAAACACGTCGTATGGCTAAAACTGGAGTGTGTTGCTGAACCATAACTGAGTTCCGACATTTTCAAAATCATCTTGCATGGAGGTGACAAAGAAATGGTTACATCACTTTCGTTTATTTTTTAAATGTTGAAAAAGTATTTTTAAATTTTATATACATATTCCTAGATATTTATTAATGTTTGAATTTTAAACTAATCCTCGCAAACAACATGGAATAATATACAGATGTTCTCGGGATATCAGCCAGGTGAAGTCCGACGATAGAGCCGACGTTTCAAGAACAGACATTGTTCTCATCTTCAGGGCAAGTATCTATAGAGCCGACGATAGAGCAACGTCGGCTCTATCGTCGGACTTCACCTGGCTGATATCCCGAGAACATCTGTATAATATTCGCCGCCAGGAAAGCTTCAATTCTTATTTCAACATGGAATAAGCTTAGTATTTTAGAAATAGCTAGTTACATGACTCAGACTGAAGGTGGTTATAATACACGGAGGTGACATTTCGTTCTGTTTCATCAGATTTTAATAGCCTACCTGGTAGCCGTCTAGGTTAGAGCGCAAAGACAACGACTCGAAGGTCCCGGGTTCGAATCCCGGCTGGGGCATGTATGTATGTGATTGTGGATTTTAACTATAACGTGACGAATAATCGTGATGGGTCGAAGTCAAAAGCAACCAGTGGTCCATACAAAATAAAGTTTACCAAATTTTTTTATCAGATTTTAAGCCTTTCACTCTCCTTGTCCATCTCAATGGACATGAATATTACTTTCAAATTTCTAACAGATACTCACCTTGAGAAGGTAAAGGCGGTCGAGCGGGAATGTCTGCCACCTGTCAGGAAAATGCGAAATTATTTCCAAGATGATTGGAGCATAATGTCTAGTTAGAAGAGCGGTAAAGGCAGATCCAGTTTTTATTTTATTTCATGTGCTTTAATAGTTAAGATCCTCAACATTTTTACAATTTTACAATATCAGGCACTGAAAAATTAATAGTCGAAAAAATTGTTTTGTATATTCATAATGCAATAATTTGGTAGTCATTTAAAAACCGATGTCCATTGAAATGGACATAAGGTCTAATGGGTAACTGCCGGCCGGGTAGCCGAGCGGTCTGCGGCGGTAGGCCATCGGCTCGAAGATCCCGCGTTCGAGTCCCGGCAGGGGCATGGGTGTGGATTTTAACACTTAACAGCTAAAGGCGAATCGTGACGGGCCGAAGTCCAAAGTTACTAGACTGGTCCATATAAAAATAGTTTACCAATCATGGGTAACTTTAGGTCCGTAGATGGAGCCCTTATGTACCCGCTTTGTCCATCAGTCCGTATCATTCAACTCAGGAATTACTAGGACTTGGAAGGTAGCTGAGGTGTCATTCGAAAGATTTCGGTAACACGAGGTCAAAGCCGCCAGAGCCATCTTGGTTGGTCCTGTGGGTCAGTGTTGCACACTAATTTAAAATCTTTTTTTTTTTTAATTATTTCTATTCCGATAGACTAATCTGCACCAAAATTGACATAAGCATTATGCGACACAATAGAAAAAGATTGTCGGTGACCGTCTTCAAAGCATCCCATTAATCACTAAATTTTTGAACCTGTTTCAATTAAGTTAGTGTAGCAGCATCAAACTTGGCAAAAATATTATTTAGCAACTGAAAAATACTGTGAGTGTCCTCGGTCCGAAGCCCCTTGTTGTCAGTGTTGCCAACCTGTATACAATAATATCTCATGAACCACAAGGTATAAAGACGTGGTTGAGGTGTCGTTGGAAAAGACTTGGCTACACTAGCTGAGAGCAGTCCGAATACTCTTGAGTTGGCGCTGCAGTTGTCAGCGTGGCCTATCGGCTTAAAAGTTGAATATTTAATGGATTAATTTACTTACATGTCGTTGACGTATCCGCATCAAACTTGGCATGAACAATACTCTACACAATATAAAAGTACTGTAGGTGTGTCAATAAAAGCAGATTCATGTCCATAAGCATCACAGTTGTCAGTTCTGCCTAACTATCTTGTGAAAATGCGTCTGAGATGCAAGCAAGGGACCGGCGCCTTTGCGACTGTTACAAGAATTGCTACGCTAACTTATTTCTCACATGTAAACGTTACGTATAAATATGAATTTTTACTTTTATATTTAAGGATATTGAGATCAAATGCAAACATTCTTTGTAAATTTGACGAAATAAATAATAAGAATTCAAAAGCTTATTGTTCTAATTACTTTGCTACTAACCAGAAACCCCACAAAAATCTTATTTTTATGTATTTTTTAATATTGTTATTTTGGGGGAACTAAGATCTTCACCTCCTCGTGTCCGATATAAACCAAACAGCCGCCTTAGACTAGTGCATATGTCGCTGGGCTCCTAGCAATAAGTTCAAACGCCAGTCAGGCCCGCTTCTGATTTCGGTCTTTCTTTCTTTTACTCAATGTCACCAGGTGAAATATATACAAATTTTACGACGCAGTAAACCTTTAATCAGGCGCGTGGGGGTAAATTCCACCGCACCCCCACGTCGGTAAATTCACTGAATCAGACTTTTACCGGTTGGCCACATTGCTGAGTTACCTAGTACCTTCAATAATCAGAGTGCGTAAACGGACAAGGTCATTCTTGTCAGTGTTGGAGTAACATTCGCAACACAAAGATCTTCCTAACTGCTTGGGGTACAATATACCCCCCACGCGTTTATTAACGTGTGCACTAATAACAAGCTTTGCTCTGCAAAGTGATATCTACTAGAATGACAATTTTAGAATCTGAAAAGGCAGTTAAATAGTATAAATAATGAACATTAGTGAATTTATTAATTTGTAGTTACTCAAATACGCGCCTAGTTGCGTAATGAAGCCTAGTTGTAATACTGAAAATACAACGCCTTTATGAATGTAGTATTTTAACTAGTATTGTCAAACTTTTAATGCCAAAAATTATTTTCAACTGTTAAAAAGGATCAAACTCAAAATAAAAAATACTTTTTAATAAATTAAAAAATTACTTCGTTCCAAGTAAAATATTCCCGCACGTGCCTTTCTAGTGGTAACGAAACAAGCGAGCCTGCTTGAGGGTTAACAGACGCTGAGTTTCTACTAACAATCGCGAAGGCTTGCGCCCCTTGATAGCATCTGACACAAATTTATTTTTATGAAATGGGTTGGCAACATTGACAAATGGCGTGGTTATCGACGGGAACATCTACACTATTTTTCTATTATGTTGAATATTATTTATGTAATTTTGGAGCAGATAGATCTAGTGTTGTAAATAAAAAATGTCTGCTTTTAAAAAAAAAAAAAATAAACAGGCCTTCGTTTATCCCCCTGACTTTCGTTTTTCTTTTTCAAGGCAGCTATTTTTAATACTGCTAACGTCTCTTTAAGCAAGAATTACTTTTATATATGTAATTAAGAAGAATAAAACATAAATTAAACCCCAGATATTGTAAGATTACAAAACCTTTTCGGTATATGAGAGATATTCAGGGTTCCCCAGCTCTCAGTGTTACAAACTTGATTTTTTTTTTCAACTTTTTTCATGCCGTATCTGCCCCAAACTTAGTTTAAACATCATTCAACACAATAGAAGAAAGTTTTGGATGTCCCCGGCCTCACGTACCCCAGTTGTCAGTGCTGCCAATCAATTTCAGAAAATAAAACTTTTAATTGCTTCCATATCGTTGTACGTATCAGGACCAAACCTTGTATTTACGTACTGTGACGAGTCATTGAGGTACTGTATGTCCCACAGTTAACAGCGTTACCAATCAATTTTAAAAATGAAATATTTACTACTTCCATACAGTTCAACGTATCCGCAACGAACTTTGAGTATACATATTCAACACAATCGAAACATATTCTAGTTGCTCCCTGTGCCACCCAGTTGTCAGTGTTGCAACCCTATATTAAAATGCATTTTTTTTATACTAAAGTCGCCACGGCGTAAGAACCGGTGTGCAATCACAGACCAGTAGCAACAATAGCAGGTGACAACATTTCTACAATTAGTTTCTGGTAGCGTAACACAATAGAAAGCATTCCCGCTGTTGCTTCCGCTAGTAAATAAAGAGTCTCTTCTAGGTGGAGTCACAGCGGTTCTTAGAGCCCTACTTCTCAGAGCCCTAATGCAACAGATTAGAAGAAACATATATGTAGTTGCTTGTTTACAAGAGTATTCATTATGGATTTATACAACTCTTTTCAAATATGCATATAACAAATCTTTTGTTACACTGTCTGTATCTGTATATATTTTCACAGTATGGAGCAAAGCTAGGATCCCGTGCATGAGGATGCAATGTCCCCAAGTTTGTATAGTATATCTCTGCCATTGAATATAAGCAGGCTATTTCCCGGGATTTTTAGCTACAGATAATTGACTTTTGCGGACGGTAATTATGATCAAAAATAGATATTTTTCATGAATAATACCGTAATAAAAAATTAACGTACTGTATATATGGGATGAGAGAATATTTCGGTAAGAATTCATAGTTTTTCAGTTTACAGTAAAGTTGTCTTCGAAGTTGTATTATCTCTAGGTACTTAAATTCCTCCTATAATCAAAATATTTCTTCCATTTCCTGGAGGTTTATCAATACTTTATTACAAACTATACGAAATAACTTTAGTTCATATGTCCATAGTTAATTCCTTATGTTCGTCAGGGTCAAGATTTTGGAAGCATAAACATTCCCATCACCTGCCTCGTAAGACTGCAGGTTACAAAGCAACAATAAATTGGGATGAATGTGCAAGGACTTTAACTCCAATGCTACTGATCACATTAGGCGTGTTTTGGCGCTGACCAGGGAACAGTTGGTGACTGTGACCAACCATCGTTTTGGCGCTGACCAAGATGCATTTTAGTGACCTGGTTACGCTGACCAAACGAAGTTGATCACACCACGGAGCTGGGTTTTGTATCCAGGTCTGCATGGCGGCCAACGTACTTCAAGTTGTGGGGACTTAAAGTCCTAAAGTCTGTGCAGTGCATATAAACGTCTGCTTTTTAAAAATCGTTGTATGAACTTAATTTAAAACTTTCTTTCTTTTTTTTTTTTTTTTTTTCATTCGCTTGCTACTACAGTACTATATTTTGCCGTTGTTAGACACAAGTTAATTTCTTGTACTCAAATTCTTTAAATCAAATATTTACGTAAGTTGTTTGCTATGTTACATTTCTAATTAGTATTTGGAAATAAATATCCACCACAAACTAGGACAATTCACCACTATCGGGGTATGATTAGCTGAGTTTCTTGAGTACTTCGACAAGACGTATCTGGGAGTTAACGGAAAGTAAGAGGCCCATGAACTGCCAGGGTATTGCAGCAGAGAAAATTCGACGCATCTCACCGCTCTTTCCTCCCAAAATTTGACCTGACATTGAAACAATGTTAAGTGGAAAGGAAAGAATGAATAATTTAACAGAAGCATGGAACCGAAAATTTGTAGATTTGGTCGGAAATCAACAAACATCCATCTTTCTGAAAGGCGCTTTCGGGACTCCAGAAAGATGAAATCCTAGTAGTGACTGCAATCCTTCAAGAGCGTAGAGGAAATCCACCGGCAAAAAGTGTTAAGACCACTCACAAAGCTTTGCAGAATCGCTTACGTAATCTTGCGTCGCAACCGGTGAAATTTCCCTAGAAAGATATCTCCGTAGTGTTGGTCAACTATCCGCTTGTAAAATATTGGTGTGTGGGTTTTGTATTTATGATTGTATATAGTCATTACTGTTATTAAGACAATATTCGGTTGTAAAATGTTTGTATCGAATGATTGCATACCGTTAATGTTGTATCATATTCTTAACTCTGAAAATCATACGTTCAGTTTTACATCATACTGTTAATATTATATTATATATACTGAAACAAGATTGTTATGGCTAAATAAAAGTGGCAACGTACTGGGCTCCACACAGATTTATGCTTGTAAATAGATTGCACATTTCTTGTGGTTTTCAATTTGTTTGCTACACTTACTCTCTGAATTGCAGCTGTCCTATTCTTAGCAATGAGGACCACTTGGTGAGATACGATCATATAGTATGTAGGTAAAAGATACAGAAAAATGTGTTAATATATAAATGAAACGTGGTTGCTAAATGTCCTCCTTTAGCAGTCAGACGGACGGTCACAGCGGCATTATAAGGTCCCTTTCTGTTATCCACATTATCAAGGCACCTAAAAGTTCATACATATGGAAAAAAAAAGCACTATCCATTCATTCTGTGTAAGTAAAACAAATTAAGTAAAATTTTACGTAATTCTTTACAGCTCTGAAATAATCTATATCGAAACTATGCGAGGGAAAAAAATTTACGTTGTCTTGTTTTTAGCTGACCGTCAATTTATCAGTTACATTAAATGTCCCATTTCAAACAGAATGACCAAGCAGTTACTTTCTTTTACGTAAATTAATACTTCCTCATCAGTTATTATTTGCACAATGGCATAGCTAGTTAATTAGTTGATTTTTTTTATAATAAAGTTTTAAAATTATTAGAAGATATTTACAGTTTATACAATACTTTTGTACGGCCTACACGATAATAATATATATAAATAAAAGATTGTTATACGATACTTATTTATTATTAAAAAGAAAGAAATTTTCAGAAGAAAATATTCTTTACACACCCAAGATTATTGCAAATAGCAACTTAAACATAATGGCATTATTTAAGTTTCTGAATCGTTTCCCCATGTTCAATTGATATTATTTAGTCTATGATAATGGCTAAACTGCTTTACGCGTTCTTAAATCACGTTACTCGTCCAACTATTCTTTATTAGCTCAAGCTTCGAAAAATATCGGTAAGTAGGTACTGTACTGTACCTGTGATAGGTACACTTTAAAAAAAAAACTTTCTTAAAATCGAGAATAAAGTTCTTATCTGTCCACCGAGAAACAATTTTATTCGAAATGAGATATCAGCTATCGCATTTAATTTTAAATGAGAACATGCAGTTTGGTAATGATCTCACTGATCTCATTTCCAAACTAGAATGTCCTCATTTAAAATTAAATGCGAATGCTGATACCATTTCTAAGAAAATTGTTTCTCGTGGCACAAATAAGCACTTTATTCTCATTTTAAGAAACAGGGTTTCTTCATGTGAAACGGTAAAAAAAGTCATAATAATGTTACAAACATTTGGGAAGCTGGCTGACAGAGCAAAATTTTCAATAAGCATCAGATGTGATAGTACTTTGACGGTGTAACATTTTTCAATACTGCTTGTATTAACAGTAGTTGTGTGGGAGAAGTATCGATTATATCACAGCCATATTTGTCAACTCTTCTTCTAGATGTTCCAATAAGATGATTGTCAATTTTACAACTTCTTGTGGTTCGTTTGCTTGGAAAGTTTAAATCACATATGTTAAACTTGTATATAGTGAATGTATTACGTAGTTGTGAGATAACAACGTCAAGACATCCGTAGAATATGATCGAACGGGATCGTAATTCTGCATCATTAAGTCTCTGATTTTCACACAGTTAATCAAAATAATGATTAGTTTTCTTTGCACTGTCTTGACGAAACGTTGCTCCTACTTTCTAAATTTCACCTAATTCTGTGGTACTCTGTTTCGCCGCATCATACGAGTTCTGGAAATTCTGCAATTCTTTGTTTGTTTCAGTAATTAGCAAATTGGCTTTCAATAAATCATAATCTAGTTTCTGCGCGTAAACTGCCATAGCGTTGATCGACGCCACTATTTTGAATCCAAAACTACCTAAAATACAAATCGTCTAGTTTCTTCTTCATGCTTCCTCTAGTTTAGATGACGCATTACTTATTAGTTTAAATTTTGAACATGCTTGCATGATATTGAGATATCTCAATATATTTACGAAGTATAAGCAATTGGTGACCAACGAGTAGGACAAAGAAGCTTCAATTCAATATCAGAGAGTTACTGTTGCCTGCGTCATAGAAAAAAGGGAGCCCATCGTTTTAAGCTATAGTTAAGAGGGGGCACTAATAAGCAGTCCCGAAACCAGACAAAACTCTCATGGCCTTGTTGTAACATCCTCTTTTTGATAGCGAATAAAAAAATATTTATCGCTAGTGCGAACCATATTTTAACGTTATAAACATTTTACTCGATACCTTGGATGGTAATCAGAACCAACGGGGGTGTCCGATATAGGCATATGATGACGTGATTCCGAAGAATTGACCCTTAATATACGTGTTCTACTTTTAGGACTGGGATCGAAGTATCAAAGATTATACGTCACCTTCTTTCAGTCTCTTCCACATGTTACAATTCGTTCAGATATTATCGAATAGTCCCATATTTTGGCCAGTAGATTGTCCACAATACTGCTTAACCATCAATTGATATATACTCTCAAGGATATGAACCATATATACCATATTACTCCTTTAGATTGACTCCAGGCAACTAGAGCTTTCATTTGATACCAAACATGGGTATATTCAGTGGAAATTGATTACGTCCTAATAAGAGACCTGTAGTATTATACCTCCATACGCTCAAGGATGTAAAACATATAGACCATATTACTCATTAGATTAACTCCAGGCACTTAGGGTTTTCATTTAATATCAAACATGGGTATATTTAGTGGAAATTTATCAATGTTCTAATAAGAGGTAGTATATCAGGGCAGTATTGATGACGTCTCGATACGCTCAAGAATTTGAAACAAATGGACCATATTACTCTTCTTGATTAACTCCAGGCACCTAGTGTTTTCATTTGATACCAAATATAGAGATATTTAGTGGCAATCGATCAACGTCATAAGAAGAGTTATACATTATACGACGGCCATATTGATGACGTCACAAATTTCATTTGGGCCCCGGACTATAAGCATGGGGCTCTTGATAAGTGAATTCAGAAGTAGCCTTCTGGTTTGGTATTTTATCTTATGGTTAATGAACACTTAATCCCATTTAAGGTAAGATTTTTTATGTTTCTGTAAAATTCCCCATTTGGTTAAGCGAGCCTATCAACAACATGTTTCTTGATTTTATGTTTATTTCCCGCAACTGAGGTTTTCATTACAACCTTAAACATCACTTGTTTAACAGTCAAATATTGTAAAGTCAAGAATATTAAAAAATGTTGTTTCTGTTTAAAAACAGAAAATATATGATATTCTAAATATAATCATGACGCTTATCACACGAAAGGCCATAAAAAAAAAGCTTTAAAATGGACCCAAGGTGGTGATAACATATATTCGATAATGTGACTCAAGATGGTGGAAAATTGATGTTTTACCGAATTTCCGAAAATTACTTGTCGCGAAAACGCCATATCAAAAAACTGCAGAACTTCACAGTTTTTATAAGCTCCATAGGCAGGGTTCCCACTCATTTGCCAAGATCAAATTCCCTGACTTTTCCAGGTCACTAATCAGAAATTTCCACGTACCCCATTTTGTATATACAGGGTAAGTCAAAATGATGTACCCGATTTCATAAATTTATTTTGTGAAATATAATGAACATATCTGAATGTAATACATGTGGTAAGAAGGGTAACTCTCAAAGTTTTTTTCAGTCACATTACAAGTGCTCTATGTGAGCACCTCGCGTAACACGACACACATCAAGCCGATAGTCTATCTCCTGCCAAACCTTGTGTAGTGTGGCACGGTCAATCTCTGCAATGACTGCTGTGATGCGGGCGCGAAGGTCACCCAATGTTGTTGGAAGTGGTGGTACGTAAACACGATCCTTTATGAAACCCCACAAAAAGAAATCACACGGGGTCAGATCGGGGGAACGAGGTGGCCAACGAATGAGAACTCGATCCTCCTGAGATGCATGGCCTATCCAGCGCTGTGGCAATGCCTCATTGAGATGATCCCGACGGCTGCCATGGTAATGCGGAGGGGCACCATCCAATTGAAGAATGAAATCTGCACTATCCTCTTCGAGCTGTGGAAGGAACCATTGTTGCAGCATATCAAGAAAAACATGTCCTGTCACAGTAGGTTCAAGGAAGAAAAAGGGCCCATAAATCTTTTCAGGGGAAATGGCACAAAACACATTCACCTTGGGTGAATCGCGTTGGTGTTCCACAACTGCGTGGGGATTATCAGTTCCCCAGATCCTTACGTTGTGTCTATTCACATTCCCAGAAAGGTGAAACACCGCTTCATCACTGTAACGTAACCTTTCGGCGAACCCATCCTCTTCCATTAACGTGAGAAAATCAGCACAGAAAGACGCTCGAGCAGCATAATCAGTGTCTCTTAAGGCTTGTAGCAGTTGCAAGCGATAGGATTTCATTTGTAAACGTTTCCGCAGAATTCGCCATACAGTTTTCTGTGGCATTTCAAGTTCCCTCGCTGCCCGGTAGGTAGACTTCTGTGGACTCCGCACAAAACTGGCGCGAACACGTTCCACTGTCTCTTCCTCAGCTGAAGGACGGCCAGTCGATTTTCGCTTACAGATGCAGCCCGTATCTCTGAATTTTTCATACCACGACAGATCTAAACATGCCTGTGGCGAGCTGAGATGCTTATGCGAGAAGGAAAATGTAGACGTGGCGTGCATCCAGGAACCATATACGTACAGAGGAAAATTACTTAGTATGCCGGTCGATGCCAGAACGGTTTTGCCGGTAGAAGAAAATCCAATGGTTGCGTCGGTTATCTTCACCAAGGAGCTCGAGGTACTGGTGCATACGGACTTTTGTGACAGGTGGGTCCAGTGCATGGAGATAATGTATAAGAAGAATAAATTAATACTAGTAAATATTTACTGCCAGTTCTCTCTCCCAAGTGACATATTTATACACAAACTGGATGACATATTGAATAAATTTATAGATGTTGATATATTAATTGTGGGAGACGTCAATGCTAAGTCTCCGCTGTGGCACTGCACCAGAAAAGATGAAAACGGAGAGAAGTTTGAGGATCTTATCAATCAAAATAATTTAACCATCCAAACTATCGATGGCCAACTTCCAACATTTAGGGGTAGGGTCGGGGCGGAGTCTAATATTGATGTAACATTAACCAGAGGAAACATAAGTAGAAAAATAAATAATTGGACCGTCCTGGAGGATGAAACTGTGAGTGCTCATAATGCCATAAAATTTGATATAACAGAAATAACAAATCTAAAAGATGATGATAAGGATGAAACCAGGCTGAAATATAATATAAAGAAATTAAATTGGAAAAAATTTAACCAAAACCTAAAGCTACCACAGATTGAGAAAGGAGATAATTTACAACACTTAGCAACTGAGATAGAAAAAGCCACGTTAAAAGCCATAGAAGCAATAACCTCTAAAAAAAACTGAAGAAAAGAAGAAAAGAAAGTACTTTTGGCCAGCTAACCTAGAAAAATTAAACCGTAAAACGAAAGCAGCAAGGAAGAGCTACCGAGCAGCTGGAGACTACTTCTTAAGACAAAGAAGACTAAACACATACAGAGAAATAAAAAGGCAATACGAAACTGAAATTAAAGAAAACAAAAAGAAAACTTGGAACAAATTTGTAGAAGAAAATCTAAGTATAGATCCATGGGGGCTACCGTATAAAATCATTATGAATAAAATAAAAATAAAAAGCATACAAAATACATTAAAAGACGAAGAAGGACATCAAACAAATTCATGGAAAGATACAACAGAGCTCTTACTAAGAAAACTGTCTCCAGATGATAAACAGGAGGAGGATAACGAACAAAATAAAACAACAAGGATAAACGCTAAAGAGAAACCAACCAATAATCAAAACAAACAAGAAGAACTGGAAATCAATAACGAATTAATAGATAACTTCATAAAAAGCCTCAAAAACGGTAAAGCCCCCGGACCCGATAATTTAAAAAATGAAATATATAAAAATAATAAAGAAATCTGGACCCCATATCTTACACGATTGTTCCAAGAGTGCCTACAACAAGGAATATTCCCAGACCCCTGGAAGAAAGCAAGGTTGGTAATACTCCTAAAAGGAGAAGACAAAGATCGATCGGACCCCAAATCGTATCGGCCAATATGCTTATTAAACATAATTGAAAAAATATTCGAAAAGGTAATAGCACAAAAAATAAACGAAAAAAGACCAAACATAGAAAATTGCAAGTTACAATACGGATTTAGGAAAAAAAATCAACTGAAGATGCGGTGAATGAAATCTGTGACAAAATCAATGAACTAAAAACACAGGACTGCAGATACGTGATGGGAATCTTTTTCGATATAACAGGGGCTTTTGACAATCTGTGGTGGCCAGCCTTACTACAAGAATTAAAATTACTAAACTTACATCCACGTCTTTGGGACACAATAAATAATTATTTCATAAACAGGAGGGTGGAAGCAGGAACGGCAGATGGCATAGTGGGCAAGATTCCGACCAGGGGATGCCTTCAAGGATCGGTATTGGGCCCTGTTTTCTGGGATATAGCCTTTCAGCCGTGTCTAGTGATGTTAGACGGCATGCAAGAGGTGGAGCGCGTGGTGGGCTACGCTGATGATCTGGCCGTGGTCCTGAAGGGCAATAGTCGAGCTGACTTACAAAGCAGAGCAAATAAAATAGTAACGGAAATGACATCGTGGTGCAACAACCACAAACTTACTATTTCCGGAGAAAAAACTAAATATGTGTTATTTAAAGGACAACTAAATAGACTGAGATGGCCTATAATTAAGATAAATAATAAATCCATAAAACGTGAGCAAAATTTCAAATACCTAGGAGTGACACTAGACGAAAAATTAAATTTTAGAGAGCATACCAAAATTCAGAAAAATAAGACAATAAAAATAACACACAAAATAATTAATATAGCATCGAACGAGTTAAAAATACCAGCTAAACTAATTAAAACATACCACGATGTCATTATAAGATCAATAATGGGATACGTGGCAAGTGTCTGGTGCCACCGAATGACGGACGTCAGACAAGCGCAAACTGTAAACAGAGCACAGAGGCAGATATTACTAAGATTGTCTGGTGCCTTTAGAACAACTCCTGTAGAGGCTCTGCAGATTGCAGCCGCGACTCCGCCGATGCATCTACAAGTTATGCAACTAGGGGCCATGTACTGGTTAAAAAAGGAAAATATGTTCAGAGTGACTAAAATTCTAAAAAAAAACCAGCTCATAACAAACAAGAAGTCATACAGGAAATAACCAGTGCATGGCAAACCTTTTGGAACAACAGCACG
The DNA here is from genome assembly GCA_022664845.1 of Lepisma saccharinum. Taxonomy (NCBI): domain Eukaryota; kingdom Metazoa; phylum Arthropoda; class Insecta; order Zygentoma; family Lepismatidae; genus Lepisma; species Lepisma saccharinum. Next base: position 434 of record JAGDQP010035917.1, on the reverse strand, counting down.
AAGGCAAGACGACTATACACCATACTGCCGGACGTGGCTGAGAGGGCAGAGCTGAATATTGACATCGACGGTGGACTTCTTCACTTCCTAACGGGACATGGCCCTTACAAGGAAAAATTAAAACAATTCAACTTGGTAGAGGACAACATATGCTACGAATGTGGGGTGGTCGCAATTCCTGAACATATCGTCCTAAGATGCAACGAGACGCAACATTTGGTCAGAGAAGAAAGGGAGCAGCTTGAGGGTATGGAGGTCGCAGATGCTGAGAAGCTTGGAGCATGCGGTCGTCCTTGGAGAGCTCGCTCAAAAAGTTTCCTTATATTATAAAAAAAAAAAGTTCGTTATGGGGAGGAGGGCGGCCAGGCCCGTAAATAGAATATAAAATATATATATATAAAATACATAAATTATAACCAATTTGAAACAAACCT